>CM034309.1:21037035-21228207 GCA_019925795.1 Dendrobium chrysotoxum
TACTCTGGTGAAATCAATTTGAAAAACGGATGCCTAACAATTCCAAAAACCCCACTTGTACTGACAAGTGTCAATTTATTAAAGAATTGTAACAGATTCCAAAAATTATGAAAAAATTATTGAAATTAAAACATACTAATATCTATGTTATGATGAAGATGATTTGTGATCTAGACTTATAATTACTCCTAAAATAATTTGTCACTATTATATGTCAAAATAACCTTTTTAACATTTAAAGGTTACTACAAAAAGACGCCTCGATGTTTAAGAGTTTAGCTTCTTTTACTTAAGGGGTTTCATAATCTTTTTCACTTAAGTAATTAACATTCTGGTCAGTATTCTTATCTTAGAATCATCCACAAGGCAGATATTATTCTAGAGGTGGCCTCTACAAGTTCAAGAGGTGACTTCCGCCACATAACACTTTATCCTATACCAGGTTCAACAGGTGACTTCCATGTGTAGCACTTTATCTTGTATGACACGTAGTTCCCATCTTTCGGTTGGTGTATTGCTCTGATACTATTTGTAACTACCCAAACTCTTAACTATAGAGATATTATTCTCTTAGGATTAAAGATGTCACGATTTTGTCCTGTTGGTGTAACTTCCTATGAGATTATCTATCCTAGGATTTCTCTGGTATGAGCATACTAATTAACTACACAGCTTCTTATTGAAATTTCAACCATTACACCAAAAAGTGGCTCGATGTTTAAGAGTAATTTGGCTTCTTTACTTAAGAGGTTTCACACTTAGCCCATATATATATATATTCATTAGCAGAATCCCACATCGGTAGCCTGCAGGCTCCGGTACAACAGAATCCCACCTCGGTCGCCCACTAGTGTCGACATAATAGAATTTCACATCAGTTACCTACTGGGACTAACATAACGAAGCCCACCTTGGTCGCCCACCGACGCCAATATAATAAAATCCCACCTCAATAGCATCTCGGCCCGCATAACAGAATCTCACATCGGTCGCCCATTGGCGCCGACATAATAACACATCACATCATCTCGCATTTCTTTCACTATTATACACATTTTTTATTCATTTTCTTAATTAAAATATATTTGGACTCAATTTGAAAATTACCAAAATGCTTTAATGGTAGGCAACGAAAATACTACTGAGCAAAAATGTACAATTTTCAAACATAACTAAATTATCAAAAATTATGTAAAACATCATTATAAGACTTTAATCGTACTACAACAGTATTTTTAGAGTCTGAATTATTTTCTATTTGATAAAAACTGCATAAAATCCAAAACATCTAGCAAAAAATTTCAAAAAATACTCAAGATATTTGTAATCACAATCTTTATAATATAGAAAAAGGTAAATGATAAAATTTCTACCAATACAAAATTATTCTCAATTTTTCAGTAATAAAATTATAAATTTTATTGAATAAATTTAAAAAATATTTAATTATTGAAAACTTAGATAGACAAAATGCTATATACCTCGATCCGTTCATTTTTCCGAACTAGCCCGACGGCTAAAAATGGCTCAAAGCGATTCAAAATCCCTTTTCCCAACTAGCCCGACGGCTAGAATGACTCAAAGCGATTCAAAATCCCTGTTCTTTCTCTCAAAAACCTTCTCTTTCTCTCTCTACGGCTCGGTCGATTGCATATGTCAAAAGAATCAAACATTGGAAATATTTTAACTTTAAAGTGATGTTAATAGCCTAGCTCTACAGTGCTAGTTCAAAACCCAAATTTTAGAACCGGGAGCGCTACAATCTCACTAATTGGGACATATTACTGTAGTAGTGCTGAGACACTTGGACACCCAGCATTGAGGCGCTCAAATAATAATATTTCTTAGATTTTGCCCAAATTTGCTTGAGGCCCTTAGGACTCATTTTAGAACATATACACTCATTTTCATGCATAAAAACACTTTTAAAGATATGCAAATGGGTTAAAAACTCAAAATTTTAAATAATTACCTTTTTCTAATTGAGTCAACTAGTCTTATTTGAACTTTGATCCTAGAGGTCTCACGGAGAGAAAGCTCTACAGGATTTTTTCATCTGTCGCTTTTGTTATAAAAAATATTATGATCATTATAAGTGACCTCTACTCTATTTCTATTTTTAATGATTTTGAGTTTGATATATTTTTCCTTCTTTAAAGTGATAAAAATGCGAAATCTCTCATAGGGGTGTCAATTTTGGGTCACGAGTCGAGTTCGGGTCGAACTCGAAACTTACCCGACCTATTCGAGTCAACCCGACCCCGACCTAGTTTTACAAACGGGTCAGTTATCCAAACCCGAACTGACCCGTAAGTCTTAAACCTTATTTGGTTATTTCGATTTCTCGTAACTCACGCACGCGATTCGGTCCTTCGGCAGCGGGATCCGCCAGTGACAGCGGTGCAGGCGGGGTAGGTGCGACAATGGGCAGGCGGGGAAGGAAACTCGGGTAGATGCAACAACGACTCGATGCGATGAGATGCAACGCAAGCAGCCACGGGCAAGGGCGGTCAGAGCGGGCAGACGAATTTTTCCGGGTCATTCCGGGTTATTCCCGAGTTTTCGGGTGAACCCGAACCTGACCCGGTTTTGCAAACAGGTCAGTTTTTCGAACCCAAACCCAACTTGCTTCGGGTTTGGGTCAACCCAAACCCAAAATTTTTGGGTTGGGTCCAATATTGACACTCCTAATCTCTCATTCTAATGAATTTTTATTATATAACTTTTGATATATTATATATATCGTTATCCAGTGAAAGTTTCTAAATATTTTGGCTGGTTTATTTGAAACTTTCACTAGGAAATTGATAATTATAATTTTTTAAAGTTAATAAATAATATATAAATTTTTTATATTTTATAAATCATTGCATTTTATACATGAAATTAAATGTTGAACTATATAGAGAAAATGATAAGACTAATATAAGGTACATGTCATGTCCTAGAATCAAATTTGAAAGAATTCTTAATTTATCATTTTTATATTATACCAGAGCTTCTTTAAATTATCAATATAATAAATCTATATTTAGTGAAAGAACTAACTATTGCATACCTCAAAATATTGTATTATATTCATTCTCCTAAAATCAATATATAATAGCTAGGAGATCAGTATAATTACTACTATATCATAAACTCCGAACTACAAAAGAATAAGAGAAAATATAAACAAAATCAAAAAAAATATATGAGGATCTCTGTCAATCTAACTCTGCCTGGTCGTGACTCTTTTCCTCACCTAAATTTATTAAAATCTATATAATGAGCTAAAAAGCCAAGCAGTAGCTTAAACTCACCAAAGCTTTCAACATAAGGCTAGAGGAATCAATATGCATACTCAGTTAAGTCAATAAAATCAATCTCATCAAAGATCAGTTATTATTTATAAAGCTCAAGATGATGAATAATAAAAGTAGGAAAATCATTATAATGAATCTAGGAATCAATAATAGGCATGAGAATCATAAAGTTAATAAAATATCAATACTATAATAATTCAAGCGTTAGTAAAAAAGAATTATAGGTACACATTTATCAATATTATCAATCTTATATACATCCTATCAATTATATGTAATTAGTACTTATATTCATTCATATGTTATCAATATACACATGTTACTATCCTATCTATCAATGCTATCAGTATATGCATGCATTAGGATATGGTTCAACAAGGTAGGATATCTAGCTTTAATGCAGCATTTTCATCCTTTTGATCTATTTATTTTTTATATCATTATATAATTATCATTCATCTTTTATTATTATTATTACAGGTGGCTTTCAAAAATTATTAAAAGTTGTCACCCTCTACCTATTTGTATAATTCAGTCATCTGCTACAGGTTACAATTGGGATAACACCACAAGCTATCTTTAAAGGAAAGCTCGTCAGCCCACCCTCATACGTAGGGTATTATATTTTAAGGAAAAATACCGTATTCTACCTGATGAAATTTAGTGATGTTATTGTCAAAATGTCTACACCATTCATATCAATTATATATAAAAAGTTATATGGTAAAAATTCGATAAATTAGAAGAAAATATATTTTTATCAATTTAGGAGAGAAGAAATCCATCTAACTCAAAATCATTAAAAATTAAAATGAGATTTTGGTTACTTACAACGAAATAGATAAAATCTCTGAATAAAATCGACAGATGAAAAAGCTCTGAACAATCTTTTCTCTTTTCTCTCTCTCTCTCTTCCTTCTTCAACAAGGCATGATGCTAAATTCAAAATTTCATTTTAAAAAAATCATTTCAAAAATTCAAGTTATTAAAGTGTATTTATATTTAAATAAGGAAGGTTGTCTATCAACACTATAATTAATATGTGTTAGCTCTTAAAACATAAATCCTATATAGAAGGGTGGGCCCACATGCTTTTCTTAAAATAAAGATTTATGGTATAATCCTAGGAGTTAACGTATAATCAATTGACCGATTAAGCTGATAAATAGAGAGTGATGAATTTTAATAATTTATTGAAATTCATTTATAAATTGATTTAAGATTTATGAATGATGATGGTAAGATAAAGATTGATGACCAATTAGTTGATAGTTGGGAGTTAAAAATATTGAAAATACTATATAAAAGCTGGATGTGTTGCATGCCTTGCTGAATTCAATATTAATATGCATATATGATAACACACATAATTGCATATATGATATGATAAATATAGAAATGACAGATATGAAAGATGATATATTAGACAAATGATAGTTATGACATTTGACATATAAGATAAATAAATTGATGATAGATGTGCTTATGATTGATGATTGATAAGCCTGAAAATTGGTAAGATTTATGATTGATAAGACGAATGACATGTGAGATACGATATATAGTGATTGATTAACTGATGACAGGATTGATTGGTCACATGTTTGACATGTAGCTAGGTTGATAGAGTACTGATATGAACAACTAAGATATGATGAGGATATGATTTATATAATGATAAGATTGTATATGAATTATATGATATATTAATTGTTACATATTGCTACAGTTATATATTTACTGCTTCTATTTGATGTATTAACTTCAGTTATAGATATTGGTTACTTGCTATGCTATGTGCTCATTATATGATTTTTACATATTTTTAGGCAAGGGTAATGATCATGTAGATTGAGGTTAATCTGGGTTGCATGCTTGAGTTTTCTTTCTATATCTGTCAGTCTTTCTTTTATTCTTTTATTCTTTTATAGTCATACTGTATTTGTAGTGATGTACTGTTGTTAGTTGCATATCATAGCTATTATATATGTCATTTTGGACTCTAAGTTAGGGTGTAAATTTTGACTATATAAATGTATTTATGTTTTTCGCTGTTTATATTTCTTGAATATAATTTGTAAGTTTTGGACGTTAATTGAAATGATAGAGAGATGAAAAATTCTTCCAATTTAGGTTCTAGGGTATGACACATCAATTCCCTTATATCTCAAAATATTCTTCTCAGAAGAGCTAACTAGAGGTGCGCAAGTAATACTTTAATGGTGGTGAAGTATTTGTAGGTGTAGGAATAATAGCACGTGACATCTGTTGAAGTGATCATTTCCATCATGCAAATGGGTTAGCTCGAAAGCGTTTGTTGACAAACAATATTACTGAAAAAATCATATATGCATTTAAATCATATGATCATATGATGATAGCCTAAGGCTATTAAAAGTAGGTGGAAGGCAACTAGATTTAATTGAAAAAAATGGAGGGTTTAAGGTGATGACTACTAAATCAACTTGAATAGGTGAATCAACTTGAATTGGAGATTCAAAATTTATTTCTTATGGCTTAACATTTATATCATTTTTATTTGACTCATAATTGCTGTTACTTGACATTTGATCACTCAAATCTTTCAATATATTTCAAAATTTTATCATTTTGTCCAAAAATTTATTTTATAATCGAGACATCTTTTTTTATAATATCATTATGTAATAAATAATATATTAGCAAATTAAGATATTATGGTTTAAAAATTCTAACAAGAGTACTTCGGGAGAATTTAAATGATCCAATGTAAACTTGAAAATTTCAATAATAATACATTTGCAAAGGATTTCTATCTAATCCTTCGAGTCATCCAACGCTCCTCCAAGATTTGCTCTAAGACCAAATTTGGTGGAGTGGCCACCAAGGGTTTAGCAAGGTTGTTATTTTGGCCTTGGAAGGGTTCTAAAATGTGTTAGGATGACGTTTAAGTTTTAAGAAGGATTGAAATGGAGTAGTTTTTAAGTTTCATGCAATGAAAAAGCAATATAGTTTTCATCAAATTCCAAAGAATATTGATGGGTCAAATTGGGGCTATAATCCCACTATATCTGATTCAATCTAATTTTGGTTGACAACTCTAGAAAAGATTTTTATGGGATTTTCTTAGGTAGAATGGTAGGAAATAGATATGGGATATGAGGTTATGAAATCAGAATAGTTTTATAGCTAAATAAAAATAAGTGAGACAATAAGTGATGAGAAGAATCTTTTCGATGAATGGCAACATGATGACATCATGTTATGTCACTAGTCATGGGATAGTAGGCGATGGTAAGAATGTTGCCAATTAAAGTCTTAAAGCAAGTAAAGCCGACAAAACCAAGATGGGTATGTTGGCCTTCTAAACTTGTAAAAGTCACTTAGGTGAGCTAGGTTGGGTCTAGGATAGGTCAAATAAGCCTAAAAGGACAACTACAGTCACACAGACTATTTAGCTTAACCATAGATAGTGAGCTAGAGAGTTCAAATTGGAATCCAAGCAAGGAGCGGCAACAAATGACCATTTATGCTCCTTTGAAATTATCATAATGACAACATTTTTTGATGATCGGGATAGTTTTTTATCACTATTTTTTTTGCTGTTTTCAAGAATTTTTTGAACTAGAAAACTGCTTTAAAAAACAATGAGAAAATTATCCTAAACGAAACTTAACTGATCAATAATCGCCAGTGCGATTCTATTGATTACCTTCATGACAGAAGTCAATGTTCCCGATGGGTTACATGATTTCATATTCATGTTTATGATGATTACTGACTTTCACACTATCCTCCTTTCTTAATGATCTTGTAATGAATTCTGGACTAATATTTTGCAAGCAATATGTCTTTTATGAGTTTGCCACATGAGTGTTTAGACTTTTCTAAAAGAAAGATGACCTCATCTCCCAACTCATAGGAATTTTTATGATGTGCAACCCTCACCTTTAGGCTTCGTTTGGGATGACTTTTTTCCTGCTTCTTAAAACAGCTTTCTAGTTCAATAATTAAAATTTTTTGTACTTGAAAGCTGCTTTAAGAAGCAATACGAAAGCTGTCTCAAACGAAACCTTAGTTTATGATTTGGATTATTCAATCAAATTAGATTGGATGGCTTTGCTGTAATGAATGACACAGAAAATAGCCATGCCTTTGTAATGGCCTTCCTTGTTTTTTTTCCTTTTGATGAATTCACAATACATGACCTTGTTTTTCGCATTTCTCCAACAATGTCGCTGTCAAAGCAGTACTGCAATAATGCGACATGGAACTGCAGCAATAAGATTTCAACTGCATGATGAAAATTTAGGTGGGCAAATGAGTGGTTTTCAATATTGTGGCTCCATCACTTAACCACAACTTAGCTTCGTTTTTGGTATGTGAAGTTCTGAAACCTGCAATCATAACTTGTAGCTGCTACCCAACAATTGAAATAGTAAAACTCTGAATTTGACAGGTTCATAATTTCCACTGAATTACTATCCAAATTAATCTTTCTTTGCACTCTTGCTATAGTGACTCCTGTGTTCAGTTGAAGAGAGGTGGAGCTACGAATTGTGCTTAGTGGGGGCACAAATTGATGATTTCAAAAATATCACCGAGCTTTTTTATTCGGCTTTGGAAACAACATTGGAAGTTTTTTTTTAATTTAGTATTAAGAATAAAATATATGCTAATAAAAATATACAATTTGTCATCGACATAGCTTGGTCAAGCTGGTCTGTGTTTGAATAGCTGATCAAAAAGCAGCTCATATCAATGTAGTTCAAAACAATATTTATAACATTGTTATTTGTTGCATTATTTACCATATTTTGAGAGAAAAAATGGTAGAAGATTTGAGGCAAATTATAATTGTATCTCTGCCATTTGCCATAACATCGAAAAAGCCATTCGTCTTAAACTTATCAACTTGAAGTACAAGAATGATGTTATGAACTTAATTATTTAACAGGAGCTTCTACACTTTGATCTGTTGTATATGTTTTGGGGTATATACTTGGAATTTTATTTTTGGGCACTCTCTGCTATTTTTATTTCTACCCTTCACTACAGATGCTTGTTTTCTTGGTTCTGCAAGATATATAATATTGATTATTTGGGTTATTTCAACTTCCGTTTTGGTGGCTGATGCATATTCTTTTTAGTCTATCATTTCCCACTTTGACTACAATTTCTCTAAGCTGGCTGATAGCTCTTATACGATGTAACTGGATGATGATGAAGACCGTTTGAGAAAAACTGTCAGTCATATTCCCATCGGATGATCGAGATGGCAACCAAGATTCCCCCCTTGCATTGTAATTTCGGCAACCAGCGAATGATTGAATTTGGTTTACCAAGAGCCCTTTTTGATTTTTTTGAGTCAAATAATTTTTGAGTTTTGATATAAATGTAATTCAAGTTTTTTGTTATGCTCATTTTTTTGAGCAAGGTCTCTATTTTTGTTTAGAGCTGCTGCTCATTATAAATTGGTTTCACTGCAAAAATCAAAAATTATAAAAATTGGGTTAATTTTTCATTATTAGAATAGGTTTCTTCAACAAGCTGGATTATTATTATTATTCTAACAGATCTATAAGCATTAATTGCAAAAATAATTAATGAAATGTTACGTAACATGTTAAAATAATATTTTAATGGTTTATAATGCATAAATGCATGGGGTCTGATTGGCCTCACTAGCCCCGTACAGGCTATCATAGGTGCTATTCCTTCATGGTACTATAGTTCTGTAATGTTTATTGAGGTTTAACTCATATGTCTCCCATTCAAAAGTTGATAAGCACGCAGCTCATTTTGTTCTATTGGTTGGGAGCTTTGGCTACTAATCAAGAGGCCTTGGGTTTTAGTCTTGGATATATGATGCATGTATGAGTTTGCCTTAATTGCCTAAGAATGATGTTATGAACTTAATTAGTTAACTGGAGCTTCTACACTTTGATCTATTGTGT
This sequence comes from Dendrobium chrysotoxum, assembly GCA_019925795.1. NCBI lineage: Eukaryota > Viridiplantae > Streptophyta > Magnoliopsida > Asparagales > Orchidaceae > Dendrobium > Dendrobium chrysotoxum. Next base: position 21,046,277 of record CM034309.1, read on the forward strand.
ATGTTTTGGGGTATATGCTTGGATTTTTATTTTTGGGCACTCTCTGTTGTTTTTATTTCTACTCTTCACTATAGATGCTTTTTTTCCTTGTTCTGTAAGATATATAGTTTTGGTTATCTGGGTATTATTTCAACTTCCTTTTTGGTGGTTGATGCATAGTCTTTTTAGTCTGTAATTTCTCCCTTTGACTACAAATTCTCTATGCTGGCTAGTTGCTCTTGTACGATATAACTGGATGATGATGAAGACCATTTGAGAAAATCTGTCAGTCCTATTTACATTGGATGATCAAGATGGCGACCAAGATTCCTCCCTTGCATTGTAATTTCGGCAACCATAGAATGATTGAATTTGGTTTACTAAGAGCCCTTTTTGATTTTTTGAGTCAAGTAATATTTTAGTTTTGAAATAAATGTAATTCAATTTTTTTGTTATGCTCATTTCTTTGAGAAAGGTCCCTATTTTTTGTTTAGTGCTGCTGCTCATTACAAATTGGCTTCAATGCAAAAACCTAAAAATTATAAAAATTGGGTTAATTTTTCATTATTAGAACAGGTTTCTTCAACAAGCTCAATTATTATTATTATTATTTTTCTAACAGATCTATAAACGTTAATTGCAAAAATAATTAATGAAATGTTACATAACATGTTAAAATAATATTTTAAAGGTTTATAATGCATAAATGCATGGTGTATGATAGGCCTCGCTAGCCCCGTACAAGCTATCATAGGTGTCATTCAGTCATGGTACTATAGTTATCTAATGTTTACTGAGGTTTAACTCATATGTCTCCCATTCAAACGTTGACAAGCACGCAACTCATTTTGGTCTATTGGTTGGAAGCTTTGGCTACTAATCAAGAGGTCTTAGGTATTAGTTTTGGATATGAGTTTGCCTTAATTGATCAAGAATGATGTTATGAACTTTATTACTAAACTGGAGCTTCTACACTTTGATATGTTGTGTATATTTTTTGGTATATGCTTGGATTTTTATTTTTTGGCACTCTCTGCTGTTTTTATTTGTACTCTTCACCTAGATGCTTTTTCTCCTGGTTCTATAAGATATATAGTTTTGGTTATCTAGGTATTATTTCAACTTCCTTTTTGGTGGCTGATGCATATTCTTTTTAGTATGTGATTTCTCCCTTTGACTACAAATTCTTTATGCTGGCTGGTTGCACTTATACGATATAACTGGACGATGATGAAGATCGTTTGATAAAATTTGTCAGTCCTATTCACATCAGATGATCGAGATGGCGACCAAGATTCCTCCCTTGCGTTGTAATTTTGGCAACCAGAGAATGAATTTGATTTACTAAGAGCCCTTTTTGATTTTTTTGAGTCAAGTAATTTTTGAGTTTTGATATAAATGTAATTCATTTTTTTGTTATGCTCATTTCTTTGAGCAATGTCCCTATTTTTTGTTCAGAGCTGCTCATTACAAATTGGCTTCAATGCAAAAACCTAAAAATTATAAAAATTGGGTTCATTTTTCATTATTAGAATATGTTTACTATCATTATTTTTCTAACAGATCTATTAACATTAATTGCCAAAATAATTAATGAAATGTTATGTAACATGTTAAAATAATATTTTAAAGGTTTATAATGCATAAATGCATGGGGTCTGATTGGCCTCACTAGTTTTATATAGGCTATCATAGGTGCCATTCCTTCATGCATGGTACTATAGTTCTCTAATGTTTACTGAGGTTCAACTGATATGTTTCCCATTCAAAAGTTGATAATCACGCATCTGATTTTGGTCTATTGGTTGGGTGCTTTATTAATGACTTTGGGCGATCAAGTCATTAATAAGAGTACACGTTTTAGATATCTTGGATCTATTGTTCAGAGTGATGGTGAAATAGATGGGGATGTTATCAGTAGAATTCAAGTTGGATGGTTGAAGTGGAGGAATGCATCGGGCTTGTTGTGTGATAGAAAAGTCCCCCTTAAACTTAAGGGAAAATTCTATAAGATGGTGGTGAGACCTGCAATGCTTTATGGTGCAGAATGTTGGCCATTAAAAGAGAAGCATAATACTAAGTTATGTGTTGCGGAGATGAGGATGCTTAGGTGGATGAGTGGATTTACTCTTAGAGACAGGATACGAAATGAGCATATACGTGAAAAGGTTGGAGTAGCTCCAGTGGAGGATAAGATTAGAGAGAGTCGCCTTAGATGGTTTGGTCACATAAAACGGCGGCCTTCCGATGACCCAGTTAGGAAAGTAGAGGTATTAGATTTGACTTATGTTAAGAAAGGTAGAGGTAGACCTAAAAAGACTTGGTTAGAAAATATTAGAAATGATCTTTCTCTATTAGATTTAAACGAGAATTTGACTTTGAACCGGACACAATGGAGAAAAAGGATTCATGTTGCCGACCCCACGTAGTGGGACAAAGGCTTGTTATTGTTGTTGTTGTTGTTGTTGTTGGTTGGGTGCTTTAGCTACTAATGAAAAGGTCTTAAGTTGTAGTCTTGGATATATGATGCGTGTATGACCCCACCCCCCCCCCCCCCCTCCCCATTAATTGCCAAAATAATTAATGAAATGTTATGTAACATGTTAAAATAATATTTTAAAGGTTTATACTGCATAAATGCATGGGGTCTGATTAGCCTCACTAGCCCCATATAGGCTATCATAGGTGCCATTCCTTCATGCATGGTACTATAGTTCTCTAATGTTTACTGAGGTTCAACTGATATGTTTCCCATTCAAAAGTTGAGAATCACGCATCTCATTTTGGTCTATTGGTTGGGTGCTTTAGCTACTAATGAAGAGGTCCCCCCCCCCCCCCCCCCCCCCCCCCCCCCCACACACACACACAAAAGAAGTTGATAAGCACGTAGAACATAAGATAAAATATGGCGGAGAATTTATCTTATCTTATAAGGTAAATTTCAATAACAAAGAACAAATAAAATAATTTCATGTTCAAAAGAAAAAAGCTCATATATGCATATAAATTTGTAAATATACATTTATATTCATGACACACAATGAAATTTTATTGAATAAAAATAACTTATAATAATCTATTATCCAAGGAATATAAAATGTCAAGCTAATTAGAAGATAAGAATCAACTAGATTTGTAATACACAAATTAGAACCTAAAACAATAGTTATTGGAGAAAAAATCAGTAATGTATGAGTTTGCAAGTCAAATTAGATAGATAATTTCTCTTTACTAAACCATAAAAGATAAGATGAAAGAATATTGATGCTTGTTAGAAGCATGATTTATGAGAAAGAATGTGCTAGAATGCAAAATATTTTATGAATATGGTCATTTTGATAATTTTTTTGTTTGTGGAGCCATTGCATGCCTTCTAAAAAAAAAAAAAAATTACATTTGCTCCCTCTTCACTTGTAGAATAAAGTAGCTGAACTTTTACTTGCCGACACACATGTGATCATCACAAAAACAAAGTACCACAAAACTTGGCAAGTGAATTGGGTTTGCTTTTCTCAGCATCATTGGAATCATATGCACCTATTCAATCATACTGATAGGGAAATGGAATCAGCCTAACTGATTCATACTGAGCCACTGAAGCAGCATCTTGAGAACTTATATGTATATGTAATTTTATGTAGCAAAAATTAATCACTTAGTTTCTTTTTGAGATTTTGAGAGAATTTAATTGCAAACTCATACACACATATATGCAAGACATCGAATCAAGATATTTGTTTTAAAGCCTAAATTATAAATCAATAGACTTAGGCTTCATTTGGGACAACTTTCTTATTGCTTCTTAAAGCAGCTTTCTAGTACAAAAATTTGTTCTAGAAAGCTGCTTTAAGAAGCGCGCAGTAAAAAAGACGTGTCAAACAAAGCATAAGATTTCATTTGTGATAGCTTTCTTGCGTCTTTTCTTTTCAGACCACAACTACAGTTTTTATTTGGCCACTACCTTTTTATTGCTTTCAATAAATTTTTATAGTAAAAGCTATTTTCTACATAAGCTTTTAAAATAGCTGCTTTCTTCACCTCCTATAAAAAGCAGCAATCATTCCAAACGGGCCCTTAGATGAGCTCATTGGGTGGCCCATAGTGTAACTGTTATGCAACAATGGAAGGTATTCATTGTCTGATTTGAATTTAACTATATTAATTAGGTGGATAAATTAATAAAATAATGAGATGTAAACTGATATTATTTAAAAAATGGTCTAAAAGACACCTTTTTTTTTCACAGACAAAAGTTCTTATTCCAATTCTCAAAGAAGTAGAGATGCCGAAGTCAGGAGCTGCAAACCATACTGACAAAACTATTAGTTCCTTTGAAGCAATTCTTTTACTGTTATATATAAAATATTGAACCTTTCTCGCTATTTCTGCTACCATTATTTGTTGAGTATTGTTTTGGAAACTTTATTGCATGTGACCTATCTTCTATTTGATAAGTAAATCCAGTCCACCATCCCCATCTTTAAGAAAGGACTATGAAGATATTGTTTTTAGGTTTGAAGAATTTGATGTCTGAAAATAAGAGAGAATTGATGTATTATAAGAAAATTCATCAATTAATATGAACCTTATGTTGTGCAAATAATCACGGTGGAAATAAAAAAAATCAGAAATCACACAACATAATCAATCACAAAGAAGACGGCGATTTATGTGATTCGGTGAAGATGCCTACGCCCACCGGGAGGAAATGATTTTACTATATTGGAGAACATCAAAACCATTCAAATCAAGGCTGATTTGGATTTGGAAAGAATTCCAAATCAACATCTTAACACAAGTATGCAAATAAAAAACATTCAAAATTAACTTTAGGTTTATCCGTACTTCATTTTCTACAAATTTATAGCTTAAACAAACACTTCAATGTGATGAACCTAATGTCACCAAAAGTTTCTTGATCCAAGTTCAAATGGTCCAAAATTAAGTACTTATAAGTATGGTTGAAAAGTTCATAGCACTGATTAAAGGACCAAACCATATATGAATTATGCTTTCTTGCAATCAAAATGAGCATCTCAATGTGATATAATCTAGGAGCAAAAGTGTCACACTCAAGAATATATATTGAAATAATTACATTTGTCTTTCATTTAAACTATTTAACTAGAGCTTACCAATGAATAGACAAAAGAAATATGATTGCGTTTTGTCTAGAACTATAGGTAGAAAAATTATGCATGTTATCCCGAGCCTCATCTCATATATAGAATCCTTATCCTTTCCTAGAAATATGTAAAACCACTAATGAGCATATAACCCAACAAATAACTAAAATCTTACAACTGAAGTCACTACAAGAAAAAAGAGAATAATATGCTATAAATTATATTAAAAAATATACGCATCAATGTCTATACTGTATCAATTTATCCTTCTGTAGTTCATCATTTCTCAATCCATTATATCATCAGTCATTATACAGTAATAGTCAACAATAATAATATCAGTAATAATATTAGTATCATGATCAATAACATTGAATAATGTTAATGACAGTAAACAGTATTAGTGTCAGTCACAATATCAATACAGTGTTCATAGTAGTGTCGGTATAGTATTTAAATATTCAATGAGTATATCTTAAGGATATCTTACTCCTGCACTTATAACTCCAAATCAGTCGCTCTTTATAACTCCTAATCAATGTACTACTTATAACTCTAGTTGAATCACGTGAATCAGTCGCCCCGACTTCTTATAACTCCTAATCAATCTCCATCCCCTTATGACTCCTAATCAGTGAATCATATAGATTAGTAGGATATCACGTAGAGTTATCATATCATGTATCTGATATCATTTAGCACTTTATTTAAAATGCAGCAAAATTATATCATATCATTCAGAATGATCAAATCTATAACATATCCAAACTTGCACAATGAAAGCTTATAAAATTATGAGATAATATATTTTTAGCAGATTTAAGAGAGATAAAATCCGTAGAAATTAAAATCATTAAAAATTTAAGTAAGAGATTAGTCACTTACAACGAATAGAATAAAATTTGTAATAGAAATGATTGACAAATATGATCCAAAGATTTTTTTTCTCTCCTCTCTCTTCTTCCTCTCTTTCAATTTCTTCATGGCCAAGCAACCAAGTGAGGGAGTCGGTAGGGTAAAGGAGGGATATATATATATATATATATTATTCATGGCGTAGCGCAGTAGCGCTCACCAGATTAGCATCAAAGCGCTCTACTTTAATATTTTCATATTTTTGAAATAAATTTATTTAACATATTTGAGTTATTACAATCCCCCTACCTTCAAAAAATATCGTCCTCAATTTTTTCATAGACAAAACATATCAATAAAGATAAATTCAATTCATAAATCCATCAAAATAAATTAATACAATTCAAAACCAATAAAATCAATTAAAATTCATTCAAAATCTCTAAAATAATGCATACAATAAATTATAAGTTCATTTAAAATAATCATACTCCCACATATCATTCAAGCATAATATACTATGCAAACAATTAATTAATCAATTCAATGATTAAAAATTTTATTATTGAATCCTTCAGGCGCATTCCTATTCTCTTATTGGATTAAACTGTAAACTCTGGGTCATACGAGTGACAATATTGATGTAGCAATCTATGCAGGTCCTCTTTGACTTTTAACTACCCTTTTTCCATCTATTCTACTTACAGACCTTCACTATATTCTCTAGATCCCATGGTCCTCAATCTATAGCATCGTTACTGGTGTGTTTGATGAGACAGATGAGATTGATACTAATATGATTGAGAAGACTGATGACTGATATGTGAATAATGAGAGACCAATAAAAGATAAGACATATGATAGATAATATAGCAGATATATATAATTGATGACAGATAAGATATGCGATTAATAAAATAGATAATAGATAAGATATATGGTAAATAAGATATATGGTAGATATGATAAATGATAAATATGTGACAGATAAAATAGATAAAATATATGAACGATGATAGATAAGACATATGATAGATATGACCGATGTTAGGTTAGATAAATGATTGATAAGATAGATGATAGATATGACCGATGAGAGATAAGATATATAATATATGATCGATGACATATAAGACAAATGATTGATAAGATAGATGATAATATAACTGATGATAGGTAAGACCAATGATAGATAAGACATATGATATATAAGATATTTGACCGATAAGATAGATGATATATATGATTGATGACAAATAATACAATTGATTTATAAGATAAATGATAGATATGACCAATGACAGATAAGACTGATGATTGATAAGACAGATGAGAGATATGATCAATGACAGATAATAATGTGACCGATGATAGATGAGATCAGTTATTGATGAGACTGATACTAATATGATTGAGAAGACTGATGACTGATATATGAATGATGAGAAACCAATGATAGATGAGACAACTATTATATATATATATATATATATATATATATATATATATATATGATTGATGTCGGATATGATAGAGGATTGATAAGACAGATAATAGATAAGACATTTGATTGATATGACAGATGATAGGTATGACTAATGACATATAGAATAGATGATATATAAGATAGATGATAGATATGATCTATAAGAGATAAGATAGAAGCAAAATATGAATGATGATAGGTAAGACAAATGAAAAATAAGATATTTAATAGATAAGACATATGATAGATATGATCGATGAAAGATAAGACAAATGATTGATAAGATAGACGGTATATATGACCGATGACAAATAAAATATATGATATATAGAATAAATGACAGATAATATAGATGATAGATATGACTGATGACTTATAAGATAATTGATTAATAAGATAGATGTTAGATATAAATGATGATAGATAAGGCATGATTGATAAGACATATGTCAGATATAATCGATGATAGATGAAATATGTGATTGATTATTAATGACCGATAACACATAATATATGATATACGATGATTAATTGACTGATGATATTGATTGATTAATCTATAAGATTGATTAACTAATTGAAGGATATAAAAAATATGATTGATATGCAGTCAAATTAATAGAGTTATGATATGAAGATAAGATATATGATGCATATGATAATATTGGTTTACATGATACATGGTATGAATAATACATGCATATGATAAGACTGATATAAGGGCATATAACATATATGAATTGCATAATATATATGATATTATTCATATTGATTATTACATATTTTATAATTATATGTTTACATTGCTTTGAATTAAATGATTACATGTATATTATTTCTATTTTGTGCATTGATTTCAATTGTAAATTTTGGTGACTTGTTGGGTTGTTGTGCTTATTATGTGATTTTTACCATGTTTTTTAGGTAAGGGTAAAATACTAGTGGAATGAGAATGATTTGTGTTGCAAATCTGGACCTAAACCCTGTGATTTTGATGATAACAAATAATATTGGATTCCTTACTATACTATCTCCTATTAATTACTATTATTGTATATCTACTTTTATTATGCACTAATATTTCAGGTCCACTGTACGCTGTGTAAAACTGATCATCTCAAGACTAGGTAGAATAAGGTTAAAGTGTTTGGAAGAGTCAATAATTTTGCTTTTTTTTTTCTAATTTTCTTGAGTCAAAATTATGTATTTGGTGGATACTAAGATTGACAACCATGCACACACACACACTCAAGAAAGTGAGACAGTGAAAAAATTAGAAGTTTAATTTTCTTAACTAATCGTACTGTATGATCCATAATTGTACTGTACGATCAGCTAATCAGAAAATCATTAAAATGATTCATTGCGATAATTAATGCAACTTGAACTTATCATACTGTACGATACATATCGTATAGATGATAAGTTGAAATCAAGATCCTAGCCGTCAATCACAATTTAGATAATATTTTGAATTCAAATTTTGTACTAATCGTACTATACGATCAGTATTGTACGGTACGATGTAATTAAATCTTACCTAAATTAGTCCTGTAATTAGAAAATTAATTTTAGTTAATTTGTCCAATCAGATTGTACTGGATGATTAGAGCCAATCACACTATACGACTAGATCCCTGCATGGGATGATAATTTATCATCTCTTATTGTATAAGATGATAAACCATGCTGTTTCAACTAATCATTCTGAATGATAAGTGCAATACATTGAACTAATCATACAAAGCTCTAAATTTTGTATAGTACTAATAGGGTGATTTGAACTAATTGTACCATACAATCTTGGATTGGACCGATACGATCAGTATCGACAGAATTAAATTTTAGGGATTTTTGAGAGGCCTTGTATTTAATCTCTCTTAATAGACTTGTTTCAAGTCTTTGGTTGCTGAGTGTTCTTAAGAGGGAGCTTGGAGAAGAAGATCTAAAGGGAGAGCTTGTGTGTGAGGGAGAAGTAGTGTAAGGGGTTTACACGGTTGCTCAAAGCAAGTGTATTGCCTTGTTCTTCCAAGTGTTTGTCTAGGTTTCTTAGGTGGCTCTAGGAAGAAGCTCTTCAGCTCAAGAACGTGGTTCTCTGCCATCACCAGGAGGGTGAGAAAAGAGTTCATGGTACTTTGCCATCACCAGGAGAGTGAGAAAGGAGTTCATGATTCTCTGCCATCACCAGGAGGGTGAGAAAGGAGTTTGAGGTTCCCTACCTTCTCTAGAAGGGAGAAAAAGATTGAAGGTTTGTTGCCATTACCAGGAGGGTGAAAAAGCTTTCGGTTCTCCACCACACTGGGTTGGTGGAAGTGAGTTGTGTATGGGCTTCTCCGACTTGCTATGGGGGCAAAATGAGAGACACTATAATGATAGTGTAATACTCGGAGTGGAGGACTCCGGGGAGTGGATGTAGGCTATTATTTGATCGAACCACTATAAATCTCTGGTGTGTTTGTTCTGATTTTTTACTTTGACATTTTACTTTTTTTACACTTTATTTCTGTGATAACTGCTTAGTGAAAATCGGTGATTAATGCTTCGTTCTGTTGATTAAAATATCATCATCGTTGGTTTAATATTTGATAAAATTATTCGCTTCGGCATCAATTAAAAGTTGTTATTTTTAATAACTGAAAAATCCAAAAAATATCATATTTTCTTTTTGAAGTAAGCAATTTTTTTTAAGTTCACCAATTCACCTCACTCTTAGTGTGCTTAGGGACAAGTTCACTTAGACTTAACATCCTTATTGAACTTTCAATTTGGGCAACAGATTTAGGTTTTCTTCCTACATCAATTGGTTTTTCTTTCTTTTTGTAGTCATGATGTATTTATAATGATGGGTTATTTTGGTTGAACATCATGGCCATTGTATATGTTATTTTTGGATTGGTTTGATGTGTAAATATTTGATAAATAGTAATGTATTTATGTTATTTGGTGTTTATATTATCTAGATAAAATTAATAAGCTCTAGTTGATGTTTAGAAGATAAAAAGATGTAATTCTTTCAATTTAGATTTTAGGGCGTCACAAATATCACAAGGGGATAAAAAGAGTTGGAAGTGGTCGAGGGGTTTTTGTAGATCTGATTTGAATTTTTTTAAGGATCAAAGGAATTAAAAGAGTGATGGAATAGGATAGCCAAACTAAGTCTTGGGTGCCCTAGTTTTGGCTCACAACTTGCAAAAGACTTAAGGTATTTTTTTCTTATTGTAAGTGATGGAGAAAACATACAAAAAAAGTTTAGGGATGTTGAAGAAGAATTAGCAGAGGTTCAAATAAATATTAGCAAGAGATAAGAGACATACATAGGTCTTACACCAAGAAGAGTCTAAATAGGTTAACAATTAAGCAAACAACCAGGGTGGTCAGTCCCCGAACATAAAATCCTTGAAATTTCACAAAATCCTTGAGATTTAAATCTCATTATCTTCTTAAACATCAAAAATAGATTTTTTAAATTTATCAAAGTAAATATCATTACTTCATAGCCTAATAAAGAAAACTAAAAAAGAGAAAATTTTCAAAGTAAAGAATGAATGGGAGTGAGGACTCTCTAATTAAGGAGTAGTTGCTCCTACCTTTTAAACAAGACTTAAGCAAATAAAATAAGAGAATATTAATAAAATAAAAACATTCTATGTGAGGAAAAATGATTAAAATTAATTATTCATATTATTAAAAATTAATATTTAAAATTTTAAATTTTAATCACGCATATAATTTGAAAAGTTTCCAAATATTGGCTTCTTTAATTTTTTTATATTGGGTAAATCTCTCTTAGCCCTTGATCATGATCATGTAATGGAGCAATCATGGACCTTGCTCTCATCTTGAACCCTTGGTCTGGCTCTAGTAATGGAGCCATAATAATTTTCAGCTTGATAATCTACATCATAAGGGGTATTAGCCCAATCAAGCTTAAGTTACCTAGATTGAGCATAAGAACTTAATCCAACAAGAGAAGCAACATAAAATAATTAGAAATTAAAACTATTTATATTTTTATGCTAATAAAGGACTCCTAATAACTATGATATATTAATAAAATATGTAAGAAGTGTTAGAAAATAATAGTAAATTTAACTCATGAAAATATTTAAGCTTTAATGGCTGAACTCTACTAATAGGTTCAAGTCTCGAAAAACCCTCCAATATGTAAAAGTTGGAGAGATTTATATGACTTGACTAGTCTAATCGTTCCATATGCTGAGAACCTACTAGCTGACCTAGTAAACCACTTACTTTTTGGGCACACATCATTACCCTAAGTCATCCATAATATTAGTCAACTTTGTAACCAAGCCAAGTATTCGATCTTATGACAACTTAAAAAATAATCTCAAGCATGGGCTAATTCTTGATAAGATAGGTATTAATTATAAAAAATCCTAACTTAACCTTAGAGGCATATTGAACTAGAAAACCTCTTAATTCAAGAGCAAATCAAAAGATTAGTTATCCCACAAAACAATTGCTTATTGTCAATGGGTAACCATATAAAAAGTAGCCTATCTATAACATTATTCATCAAAAGGGTAAAACAAGCTAGTCATTGAACCCTCTATCCATATCTTTCATGCCTAAAGACTAGAAATTATCAAAATTAACTTATATTTATTAAAGTCAAAGATCAATAATTAGAAATTTAAGCCAATTAATTTTCTTGATCTTCAGTTAACAGTCTTACAAATTAAGAAAATCCCCTACCCAAAAGGGCATTAAAAAATTTCTGTCATACCTAAACAAATATGCATACCATATGTAACACAGTTAATTAATCAAAATGCAATCCATAAATCAAATAAGTAGATAAGAATAGCCTCCTTACAATTAGAAGGTTTCTTAAACCCAAGTATCCACTTTCACTTTGTTTCAAAGTGGAAAAGAAGCTTTCTCTTAAATATTCTCAAACATATCTCCATTGTGTATATTAGTGAAACATGGCTAAAGATGAGCATCTCATTTGATATCATGATGTCATTTTTAAGATTGGGCAATCATACCAAATTTAAAACCTAAGATTAGTTAAGATTAAAGTTAAATGTTCATTAGCTAAAATAAAATAACCAACATTTACAGATCATACAAAATCTAAGGTAAACGGTGCAACGTCACATTCAGAAAGACGTTAACTTTTACGCAAAAAAAACTCCACAAAGTGACGACTAAATATGAATGTAATGATAAATTAAAATTGATTAAATGATCATCGGACACGCTTGATTCAATAGGAGAGATTAAAGTTTTGTTTGGGTCAACTTTTTAAGAAAATTTTGTAGTTTCTTGAATTAGAAAGCTGTTTTAGAAAGCAATGGGAAAGCTGTCCCAAACGAAGCCTAAATCTAAAAAAAAAAACTAGCTTGATTAGGTTTATGATTGATATTCCATGAGGTGTACATAGAATAGAGAAATTGATCTCACAACGAGGAATTAGGGAACAAAACTACATAATCTTGTGTACAAGAGCATATACAAAATTAAGAAATACGTCTTACCATTCAAACCCTAAACAAATCAAATTTAATAATATTTGTTCTTTTAATTATACATAAATATCTTAATAGTTTTTATCACATATTTTATATTAAATTTCAACATGATAGAAATATCATGCGACAATTTTTTAAGTTAATTTTCAGCAAAGCCAGACAAATTTATTTTTTTTCTAAATATTTAATAACATATATTTTAATAAGTTTTTAATGAACTATCGTTTGGGACAACTTTTTTTTTTGCTTTTAAAGTAATTTTTATGTATTAAAATTTTTAATTCCAAAATTTTTTGTATTAAAAAATTATTTTAGAAAGCACTAAAAAAACTGTTTGAAACTAAGGCTTTGTTTGGGACGACGTTCTTACTGCTTTGAAAGTCGTCTCAAACAAATCCTAAGTTTGATAATTAATGAGTTTAAATTTAGATTTAGGCTTCGTTTGAGACTGCTTTCTTACTGTTTTTTAAAGCAACATTCTAATAAAAAATTATAATTTTCATATTATAAAACTACTTTAAGAAGCTGTAAGAAAGCCATCTCAAACGAAACCTAAGTATTTGCCAAGCCGAATATGTACTTGATTGGACTAAATTCAGAGATGTCCCACTCAAAGGCATTAATTTTCTTCCCCACTTTTTAACCTTTTGTTCTTTTTAAAAGCATTGTAACTTTGCCCCAATTCCCTCCAATCAAACAGCGACAAAAACAATTAAGTGCTCGTAGAATCTCTTTGGTAAATAAATCCCTAATTTAAATATATATATATATATATATATATATATATATATATATATAATTTATTTGGATAAATTTCCGTTTGAAAATATTGACTTGAAATTTTGCAATTAAAAATAATATTTTAACATATTTATAAATAAAATAGGTTATTGTTTGAATTTTATAATCATAGCTAAAGTAAAAAAATTGGTGGCTTATTGACTAGAGGAGAAATTCTCTCTTATATGACAATTTAAAGCCATATATTCTATAATTTATGATTCACTGACAAGAAAACAAAAAATACCGCTATATTTTTAGGATTTCACTAATGAGTTTCTTATAAAAAAATAATATGATGTTACACATTTAATAACAAGTCAAATATGTACTGTCAGAATTTCAAGGATTATATATTTTTTTCAAAACATTTTAAATTATCATTATTATTAAATTCTCAAATTATTAAATTAAAAAAAAGACTTTACTATAATAAGTTTAATATATTATAAGGCATAAACACAATAATATTGCAATTCAAAACATAACAAAGATGAACAAAATGTGGAATATAACATTCAGTTAGGTTTCATTTGGGACAGCTTTCTAAAATAATTTTTTAGTATAAATATTTTTTAAATTAAAATTTTTTTATTAAAAAATTACTTTAAAAAATTATAATAAAGCTGCTCCAAATGAAGTCTTAGACTTCCTTTGAGATGACTTTCTTGCTGGTTCTTAAAGAAGTTTTTCAGTAAAAAAAAAAAAAAAACTTTTATACTAAAACTTGAGTTGTGTCAAAGTGGTGAGAGAAAATTTCCGGTCTGAAAGGGATAGTCATAGAAAGCACAGTGAGACGTATAACTTGGCCAAGTAAAAAAAAAAGCTGCCTTGTAGGGCAGATGTTAGGCTTTTTTTCCTGCTTCTGTTTAATCCAACACGACATGAACTTTTTAGCTGTAAAGTCTTAACTTTTAAGACATGGCACTGCAACCATAGTTTTCTATGGCAGCCACGTCTAAGGTTCTACCAAGGAGGAGAAGATAGGCGTATCTTTTGTTTGGCTCCCTTGGGTCTAGGTAAAGGCTACCATATCTTTTACTAGGCAGAGAGTGGAGGCCAAAAGAGAGCGCCATCTCATTCACATCACAGAGAAAAAGAAAGTATCTTATCTTATGGAAGTAAGAAAAGAAAGCAGCACTGAAACCATGCTTTTACATACAGTTTATTTTGATCTCTTGGTTGGAAACTTTAACTATTAACTAAAAGGAAAAGATCTTGGATTCGAGACTTGCGGATATGATGTGTATAAATTTGACTTAATTGATCTAAATATCAAAAAAAAAAAAAAAAGTCATGCTTCCACGAGAGGGTTATATAGGGTGTAAAAGGCTGTTGACATTCGGAGGATGGGGATGCATGAGAGGAAGCAAAAGGGGGTTCCAAATTCCAATCCATCTAATCCAAGCAGAGGAGGAGAATATCTTTGGCGCTAGGGAAGGATACATTCCACAGGGGTTAAAAAGACAGATGCAGATGCGAAAGAATTTGGCAGGTAGCTTCCCAGTCTGAAGCTTTTAACCAAAAAACTAAAATCTAAAAAATATAAAAGAAGAATAATAAGGAGAAAGCATGTAATTAATAATTATGGAGCTATCTCACAATTTTATCCGTCATGTTTATTTTCTTGGGCTCGTAATTGTACTGTCTTGATTGAATAAAAAGGTCTATCAGTTTAGTTATCATCTGATTGCAGGTTCTCATAGAATCAGTGGGGACATTGTCTGAACTTTTGCTTGGAAAAGTAGGGGAATAGTAAAGAAGATGGGGCTTCAAATCAAATAGGAAGTACGACTAAAGATAGAATGATTAATATGGTTTATTGAATTAATGCATATTATGGTTTTTCCGATCCAAAGGGGGTACGGATTCAAGTGAGGAATCACGCAGTTGAGTGCATGTAGAATTCGAAACCTCAATGTAGATTGCAGATCCCAATCTGGGCAACAAAAACTCTATCTGACAACATTTCAAGTTCAGATTAGAATGCAATATGAAAGGGCTAACGAGGAACTAAATTCAAGATGTTTTGGGCAAGGGTCCTCGTACAAGATTTAATACATTGGTAGTTAGAAATTGGTACTAACAAAACGAGACCTATATGGACGGATTGTTAGCATGTGTTTTCGATGGCTAACAGATGTAGCACATGAAAGTGGTCCCATCATTAGGGCAAAGGCAAAAGCATATGTGAGGTCAAATCACGATGGATCCATGAGAGCCTATATTTTTATATTTTATGAGTTTAGTCTTATGTGTTTATGTAATTTCCAAGTATTTTGTATTGTAAGGGTTATGTGCACTTCATGTTTTGTTTTTATTTTTTTAGTGCTTAATAGGTTTAAGTCCAAGTCATGAAATAGGATGTAAGAGTTGGCCATAATAGTATGTAGGAGAGAAGGAGGTGGTTATAGGTGATTGCTAGTGGGCCCAAGCAAGGGGCTTAAACCTCTCTTCTTCTTTCCCTCCTTTGTTTTGATTTTAAATTGAAGAGATCTATGATGCACAGACACAAACAGGGTGACACAGATACGACACGATACGATCACGGGACACGTCAATTATTGAAAATATAGGACACGGACCGGGACAATATATTATAATTTTTATATTTTAAAAATAGTGTATATAAATTGAACAAGTATAATACAACAACAACAAGCCTTTATCCCACTATGTGGGGTCGGCTACATGAATCCTTTTTCCCCATTGTGTTATGTTAAGAGTCAAATTCTCATCTAAATCTAAAAAAGAAAGATCATTTCTAATATTTTCTTACCAAATTTTTTTAGATCTACCTCTATCTTTCCTAACATAAGTCAAATCTAATACATCTACTTTCCTAACTGGGTCAATGGAAGGCCACCGTTCTATGTGACCAAACCATCATAGGCGACTCTCTCTAATCTTATCTTCCACTGGAGCTACTCCAACCTTTTCACGTAGATTCTCATTTCGTATCATGTCTTTAAGAGTAAAGCCACTCATCCACCTGAGCATCCTCATCTCTGTAACACTTAATATTATGCTTCTCTTTTAATGGCCAACATTCTGCACCATAAAGCATTACAGGTCTCACTACCATCTTATAGAATTTTCCCTTAAGTTTGAGAGGGCCTTTTCTATCACACAGCAAGCCCAATGCATTCCTCCACTTCAACCATCCAACTTGAATTCTACTAATAATTTCCCCATCAACATCACCATCACTCTGAACAATAGACCCAATATATCTAAAAAGAGTGCTCTTATTAATGACTTGATCGCTCAAAGTCACAACCCCCCCACTAGATCTATTATTACTAAGATTACACTCCATATATTCAATTTCGTATCTACTCAAATGAAAGCCTCTAGACTCTAAGGTTGACCTCCATAATTCAAGTTTACCTTCAACCCCCTCTCTAGTCTTATCAACAAGAAGAAAGTCATCAACGAAAAGCATACACCAGGTGTGGGCTCCAAAAATTCGGCCCCGGCCTCCGCCCGTTTTGTTTTCTTCGGGGGAGTTTTAACGGATTTAAGTTCCTAAGTTCCGGGGTAAATTTTGGAAGGCAGATGAGGTTGTAGATAAGACACTACCGAGAGATTTTGCCCTCATTTCACGAGGACTTTATGATCTGAGTTCTGGTTTCCTATAGGCGCAAGCCCCTATAGTTAATTACCCCTCCCGATCACGAGAGAGAACTTTCGATTAAGGCTAGTCATCAATCAGATATGTAAAGATACGTGAGTCTGGCATATAGTAACAGCATGGGCCTTTGAAATTGGAAAAAAGTTAATATTTAGAATTGGAAATTTCACCATCTTGCAATTAAAGCGGATGGTAGGGGAATGGATGATATAGACCCGATCAAGATCCCATGGTTCCGTCATCCCGGGCCATCGTGGTCCCTAGTTTACTTAGTCAGAGGAGGTAGTCGACCCAACCTGACAAAAGGATCCTTGTCGGCAACCATGGGTTGCTTCGTCCAAGGGTACCTTATAGACCTGGGGTGAGTATTTGTTTGAGGGGACAAATTTGAATCCACCTTAGCTAACAGAGGGCTTGGTGCCTTATCGATCATATCTTATTGATTCATATCTCAAGGATTTGATGCCAATAAGGAACGTATTGGCTCTGGCCATAACCGGTATCACGTGGTGCCATTTGGCGGCAAAATCACTCGGTTCAAAGGGCCCTGGGTCATAACCGTTTATCCTGCAGTGCCATTTGGCGGCGAAACTGCCGGTTAGAGGACACATACCACATCCTTACTGGCAAGAGATTGTTTGAGAATGGATCCCAGTGATATTCTCGACTAGGCATTGGCTCTATGTGAGCTGAAGTAAATTTTAATTTGTCTACCTCGACAAACTGTTGCGGAGGATGGATTGATTTTGCTTTAAGTGATTGATGATTGGATTTTAATTTTAAATATTTTGGAATTTTGGAGTTTGGAGTTTGTGGGAGTTTGGGATGACATTTTTGAAATATTTAAAATTAACCCCTCCGGTTGAGATTAACATTCAACACGGCCATCATCGGAGTGTTTGCTGGGAATTCCATTCATGGCCTGAACCTTGTTGACTCTATCGAGCTGCTGATAAAGGATCATGTTTCATAGGTTTTATGCCTTTGTAAGTGAATTATCTTGATTATAGGCTTAAAAGCCTAATATGAACGTATAAAACAAATATCTCAGTCGACCCCGCGGCTGTATATTCGTTTAATAGTTCAAGCCATGTCGACTCCTATCTACCTGAATAGAAGGATCGGGCTCGAACTTGAATTCACTTATTGACCCGCGCAACATCCCTAGACGTCACGTGTGTACAAATAACACGCTCATCGGGGCCCATGCGGGTGTTTGGTGGCATTTTATAATCATTTCATGAGCCTTGTCGACTCCTACTTACTTGTTTAGGAGGATCGGGTTCAAATTTATTGACCCGCATAGCATTCCTAGACGAAAGGTGTGTACCAATAATACGCTCGTCGAGGCCCATGCAGGTTTACAGTTACACGTGCATTGCGGTGTACCTATGTGTATACAAATTACAGTGCATGTGCGGGGTATTTTCAAGAATTTATGACGCTGCTCAGTTGTGTAGGAAACCCTCATTTGAATGCAACATTCTATTTGAAATCCTGTACACGCCTTCTATCTGCTTGTATACAGGTTACAGCTCCGGTGGCGTGGCGCTAAGATTCTATTTGGGGATTTGTACGCCTTCTATCTGCTCGTATGGGTGTTGCAGATCCGGTGGCGTGTTGTAGCAGCTTCTGGATTGAATTGTTTGCTGCTTTATACAGGTAGACTATCGTGCATTACTTATTGCTTTCTGCAGATGGGTCATAGTGCACTAACGAATCTCCTACTTGGCAGAAGCTCGTAGGAACTTGCATTCGCTGCATTCTTCATGCATCTTGCTGTGGTTTTGGTCCCCACGATACATCTACTACTATTGCGGGTAGATCTATTCATTCACAGGCTGAAATCAGCTTCAGGATACTGCATTTACTGAAATCTTTCTATATCTATCCGTGGGTGTTGTATATGTATCTATATTTGTAAAGAGATCGTATGTGCTGCAGATCTTCTTCAACTGGACATTCAGAACTTGGTTGAATTGAGACTCATTCACTTTATCCCTGAAAATACTGATTTGATCTGGCTTTCTCTCTCCAGATCTCGCATAGAAGCCAATAAGCAACTCCCTAATTATGTCATCTTCATTATTTTTGTTGTTGGCTTAAATAAGGAATCAACCGCTTCGACCTTGGATGTCTTCTTTCTTACTGATGTCTTACACTTCGAAATCCATGGCCATCCTTAGAATTCCTTGGTATTGGATGCAGGCATGTCATTGCATTTTTCACTCGACTTTTGCTTGTGAATAGGTCATATTTCCTGTATGTCATTTACCTTTGGTTGCAAACGGGTTTTAATCATGCTTACAATATTCTGATATATCAGCTCATGTATATGAAACTTGCATATCTCAGCTCTCCTTCATTCATCACATTCATGTTGGTTATTGCTTGTGAAACAACAACTCATGCATGCCAAAGCCCTGGCATGAGTTCTCCATCCCTTCATTGATCTTTGTTTGCATAATCCAACCTATTGACTATGCTTTGCGAATTCCATTAAGAGTCTTTTATTTGGTTGTTGACATTCATTTGCATGTATATTGGTCTCTTCCGGTTGCAGGGAATCGATGCTTTTGTTTTACTGACTGATATTAAGTTGCTGCTAACTATGGGACGATTTAGCATCCATCACATATTATTTGTCATCACCTTTGATCGGACTTTTGTGTATGAGTGAGAGCTTTCCTACATCTGTTTGTAAATGCCCTTGTTTGTATGTGATGGGTCTCCTTTGATAATTCATAGGAGATTGATACATTTGCTAGACACAAGATTATTGTTGACTGTAGGAGTGTCGTAGTATTCATTGCCTGTTAATTTCTCTTTGCAAGCAAGTTGTGTTATTCATTGAGAACATCATATTATGTCATGAGATTTGATTGTGTTGTTGCTTAAATGGAATCTCATTGTTGCTCCTTCCTCTTAGTTGTGTTTAAATTCGAGTTAAGTTCATGTTCAAGTTTGCAAGTTCTGTCCACTTGATTTTCAAATCAAGTTCAAGTTCAAACTCATTTCATTTAGATTTAAGTATTTTATTAATCATTTGAGTTCTTTGTGTCATTTGAGTTCAATCACGTGTCCAAGTGCATCTAGTTTTAAGTCCCTTGTGATCAATCGAGTTCAACCTTTCTTGGCCAAGTTTGATTTAAAGCTTTGTTCATTCATTTCACTTTGAGTTTGGTTCATTCAAGCTCAAGTTCTAATTCATGTCTTCTCTTTTGAGTTCAAACGCGTGCATAGGTGGTTTTCCGGTCCGCTGCCAACGACGAAAATAAGTTCTCGGAGTCTTAGGGTTGAGGGGTTATACCTTTGCAAGCGGCGAGGTGGAGGCTCGTGGATCGAGGCAAGAGAGGGGAGCTTTCTTCTTCTTTAATTGATATTAATTAATTATAATTAATAATAATTATATTTAATTAATTATATTTACTTATAATTAATTATAATTAATTAAAACTATTAATTATAAATATTATAATTAATTAATATAATTAACCATAATTAACTTTAATTAATTATAACTAATTAATATTAATTAACTTTAAATAATTATAATGAATTAATAATAGTTAATTGTAATTAAAAAAGTATTAATTATAATTAATTAAAATTAATAGTAATTAATCATAATAACTATAATTAATTTAAATAATTATAATTAAAATTAATTAAAATTAACTTTAATTAACTTTAACTAAAATAATAATCCCTCTCTCTCTAGTTTATGGGATTTGGCCAAAGTAGCGCGCGGATGGGAGCAAGTTACCTTCACAGTGAGCCACTCTTGTCACTGGTTCCGATCAAACAGGAGGGAATGTCGTCGAGTGAGCGAAGTCGGGCAGCAGGGACGGGCCGAAGAAGCGCGCAGTAGGGAGAAAGTTACCTTCACTGAAAGCGAACTCCCGTCGTGCTTACGATCAAAATGTTGCAACTTCCGTTCGGACAGGAAGGGCGTCTTCGAAGGGGCGAAGTCGAATGGCTGGAGAGGAGGCCGAAGGAGGATTGGAGCTAGGGTAGGAAGCACGAGGTCAAAGCTTTGACGGCCTCAAGCTTGCGAATGGAAGAGGAACTCGGTAGAGAGAGAGGGAGAGGCGTCGGGGTTGGAGAGGTTTGCGGCAATTCTCGTCGAAGAGAGCCTTCGTCCGCGTTTTAAAGGCGAAGGCAGAGGCGGGAATGGATCTCCTCGAACAGGGTTTGAGCAGGAATCGCGGAGAAGCGATGGGTTTGGCGCCGCATGTACAGTATTTCAGCGGGATTTCTTGTGGCCTCTCTGCGGGATTTGCGTATGGGTAGCGGCAGAGATTTGGGATCCAACGGAGCAGATATAGATGCATTTCACTTTTTTTTTTATTGCTGTAGGGTCAACACCAGGGTACAACCTCTTGATCCATGATTAAAACAAAAAGATGTGGGCATAAGGTTGATCCTTAATGTAATCCAACTGAAATAGGAAAGTATTTCGTCAAAACACATTGTGTCTGAGCACAAGTAACATCACCTGCATACATATCCTTAATGACTTGAATATAAGCATTATTAACCCCTTTCTTTTCTGGAACTCTCCATAGCACTTCTCTTAGAACTTTACCATATGCTTTCTCTAAATCAGTAAATATTATATGTAGATCCTCCTTATTCTCTCTATACTTCTCCATCAAACTTCTCAATAAATGTATAGCTTCCATAGTAGACCTACCCGGCATGAATCCAAATTGATTTTGAGAAACGTTAGTATCACGCCGCAATCTATGCTCCATAACTCTCTTCCATAATGTTAAAGTATGACATATTAACTTAATTCCTCTATAATTCACACAATCTTATGCATCACCTTTATTCTTAAAAATAGGAATCAACACACTCATTCTCCACTCATCTAGCATCTTTTTAGTCTTCAGAATAATATTAAAAAATTTAGCAAGCCAAAAAATACTTTCATCTCCTAAGCATTTTCAAACTTCTATTGGAATATCATCAGATACAACAGCTTTTCCACACTTCATTTTTTTTTAAAGCCTCTTTAACTTCGATTTTACTAATAAGCTGATAAAAACAAAAATCTTTATTAAAATAATTTAAAAATAATAAGTCATTTAACTAAAATTTTTGCTTAAAATTATTAATATTAGAATTTTGAGAACCAGGCGTCGATGTCATGTATTAGGCATCGAGAGAGAAGATGACAATGCTGTTGAGAGTCGGACATCGATGTTATGCAGCACTATCGAGCATCGATGCTAAGAGGGAGTCTTTCGTCAATGCTGAGAGGGCGTTGTTCATCGATGTTAAGATGACGTCAGCCAAAGATGAGCTATCAAGTTATGGGTGTAGAAATTACTAGCATCGAATATCAATGTCAAGACAGTGTCAGACTTTAATGTTGAGATGATTTAGAAATATTGATGTTGTAACGACGTCAGACATCGATATTGAGATGACATTGGGCATTGTTATGTAATCAAAGTTGCGACCTGCTAAAAAGAAATGAAAATTAGAATATTTGATGAATGGATATTGAGTGCGGATGATTGGTTTGATGTTGTGGATAGGAAATAAAAATTTAATTTTAAATTTTAAATAAAAAAATTAAATACAAGAAATTATATTAAAAAGTTTCATAAGATATTTAAGACGCGTGTCAGACATGTGTGTTCAATTTGTATTTAATATTTTTTTAATCGGACACATTTTTGACATGTCTAATATATGTCAGAGGCATGTTGAATGCGTGTCATGTCGAATACTTGCCGGACACTACACGACTCTTTGAGGAGAAGTGTCAGTGCATCATAGGAAGAGATGTGTCTCTTCAATTTATTTTTGGTTGTATTAAATGCTCTAAAATTGAAATGAAGAAAGTTTGGGTTTGTTTACACATTTTTGGAGTAAATTTCAAAAGGCTAGAAGGCTTGGTGGCCTACCAATTCAAGGAAATTGGGTGATCTCCTTGAAACTCTACTTTGGTGTCTAGATTTTTTATTTTATGAACTTTCTTTTATTGCAAGTTTCTGTAATTTTGTTCTTGTGTGTGTAATACATCTTATAAAAAATATAAATTCTAATTATCTCCCTATAATTACAGGTCAAATCCTTCCTACTAGAACCAGCCAAAGACTCTATTTTGCTAGACCAATCTTGTTCCTTTAGTTATTTGACCAAACAAAACTCCATAAAATCCCACCAAATTCTCCAAATCATTAGTTCACATCCCAAAATTCAATAAACCTAAATTTATTTAGGTTTCTTCTATTCAAATTCTTGGATAACAAATCAACCCTAATTCTATATTCTGGTTGCTATTTCTATCATGTAAATGTTTTTAGTCACATATAAAATCTCAACAACAACAACAACAACAATAACAAGCCTTTGTCCCACTACGTGGGGTCGGCAACATGAATCCTTTTTCTCCATTGTGTCCGGTTCAAAGTCAAATTCTCGTTTAAATCTAATAGAGAAAGATCATTTCTAATATTTTCTAACCAAGTCTTTTTAGGTCTACCTCTACCTTTCTTAACATAAGTCAAATCTAATACCTCTACATATAAAATCTCAAAAAAAAAAAAAAAAACCAAAAACATTTTAAACTTCTAGATCACTTTTAAAAAGCTTCCTTGATCATTTCCAATTAAAATTATTGAATTTCACCCATTAGACAGGAAACCACAACAAAATTCCTAACAGTGGTCTGTTTTGAACAGAATTGACCATCACCCCTTCTAGAGTACATTTGAACCACATAAACCTCTCCAGTCATTACTAAATTTTTTAGAGATAAACTAGAAAACATTTCCTTCAAATCAAGCCCAAATTTTCTAGATTTGGATAGTTGTAGAGGGAGAGTAAATTAGTAATAAGTTGGATTTGAATTTTCTAGACAAATTACAACACTTGTAACATACCTCACAAATTTTCGAAGTAATCCACTATAAAATTGGTTTTAACTCTTCTAATAATATAGAAGAGTCCCCCTCAACCACCAATTGATGACATCAGTGATCCAAGATTACCATAAGGCCCAATTTAACAAGCTAAGCCAATATTTTGCATCAATTCTTTTAATAAAATGGTCCAAACCATCTCTTCCAGTGCAAAAGAGATTGATTGAGAAAATAAAAAATGAATATTAATGGCTTTGCTGGTTTGTTTAAAACTTCATCAATTGAGTTCGAAAAACCATAGAAGTTTATATTAGTCACCCTAAAAGACATAATTCAAATTATTAAAAAAAAAATTAAAAAGTTAACCTACCTTCCATATAACTCTCTTTTAGATTTTCCAAAGCCCTTCTTACGTCATCCTCACCTTGGTTGGAATACTTCAAGCAAATCAGCCTTTGGGCAACCCTGTACGCCATTTGCAACGAGTGATACTGCTCACAGTTGTTCGTCATCCTCTTTGAATCCTACCAACAAGATTACGATGCAGTGTCAACCACGCAATCTTTAACAAAAGACATGGCTACATAATACCTTGTTAAGGTTTCTATACCAGACTGGAAGTCCATTTCCAGCAAATTGTATTTAATATAAATTTGCAGTAATTGATACTTAACAAATCGTTGATTTTGTAATGTCGTGCTGATATGTTTAGAATGTAACAAAATTCAGTGCCACTCTCACCGAGATGGACAAGCTGCATTGCAAGTGCGTTGCCCGTAATAATGAAGCTATGATGAAGGCGCACTTACAATATAGAGCTTTTCAATGCACAAATTATGAAAAAAATGTGTATCTTAGGCTTTTGAAAAGCAAATCAACCAAAAAGCTGGTATAAAAACATTTACATGATCAAAATATATATCATACGAGCTCAAGCTCAGCCGAGCTCGAGCTCGTAAGCTCGTTGAGCCACTCAATTAACTTTAAAATATATTTAAAAATTATTTTAAAACTAACATTATATAATACATCTTAACCCTTCTAAATTATTTCTATGTACTCCCATTATTCTTCCTTGTGTGCCATAGGGATCTATGCATCGCATCGCACCAACAACACTTGGGAAAGTGGGTCAAGGACTCCAATGGCTGGGAGAATGACATTCTCACATGCCCTTGGGGATTTCGCTTGCCATAGGAGACTGGACTATTGGAGCAGTGGTTGGATACTCGGGTATGAGCATAGGTGACTCGGATGACTGAGACTAAGGATGGAATTTTTATTCGCTGGCCGCCATTGCTGTGCAATCGCCAGTCACACAAGAAAAAAATGCTTCTGAAGCAATAGAAGGGTTTTTTTCTTTTGTTTGCTCTTGAAGGAAGCCAAGATAACTAAAGTGCTTTTTATCTTTTCAAGTGTTTAGGACTGGAGCGACGGTTCGGTTAGAGAGTAGGACAATAGGAGGAACCATGCTGCACCCAAGCTCTTGCTATGAGATTGTTGACAACTGTTCCTCAACTTTTTCTTTAAGGTATTTAAGAAAAATTTATTACAATTTTAATTTCTTACAAAATAATTAGGTTGAGAAATATAAGACTTCAATTACTTTGCCTATCATCATTATGTTAGACAATTTATTCATCAGAATATTTAGGACAACATTTTTTTTTCATTAAGAATTTTGAATTAATTTATTCTTGATGTGTAATATTTCCATCTTAAATGTAGCATAGTTAATCTATTCTTTTTTTGGTATGCTTTCTTTAGAATGTCAACAACGATAAATGTATAAGATGGTATTATTGAGCCGGTGAATGGTGTTTAGAATGAAAATAAGAATTCAATGATAGCAATGATGTTGACGATAATGATGGAGACCATACGAAAATCATACAAATGATGTTAAGTAGATGAAGAAAATGACATAAAAACACAATAGAGAGGATGGAAAGAAAGAAGACATTCAAAATTTGGGATGAGTTTAAATAAGTTATTCTTCCTGATGGTCAAAGAAATGGAGAAAATTAGCAAAAAGAAACTTGCTCTAGAAAATCCTGATGCAACTACTCAATTCAGAAGATACTTGGAATGTTGTGCATCTAGTATTTGCACCATGAAGAAGAAAATAATACATTTCCAACCAAAAGATGTCATGCCCCCAATCAAGTCAATATGGAGGCTTGTTAACTACAATTAAATATGGATATGACAAAGTTAAAGAGATGATTGCTCAT
Source organism: Dendrobium chrysotoxum (assembly GCA_019925795.1). Lineage (NCBI taxonomy): Eukaryota > Viridiplantae > Streptophyta > Magnoliopsida > Asparagales > Orchidaceae > Dendrobium > Dendrobium chrysotoxum. The sequence goes on from CM034309.1 coordinate 21,072,750, forward strand.
TACATATTGGTTGATGAGAAACCGCTCTAAATTGTTGAGTTTGGATTCAACTTAGTTTTGAAGTTGTCACTTTTTTTATGAAATAGAAAGAGAAGATGATGATGATGAATGTTTTTTAAAATATCAGCAAAACGAGTTTTGCAAGTGACTAATGGAAGTAAAAAAATCAGACAATATCATATATGATATTGACAGTTCATTATGTTAATTCTAATTGGAGATTACAATTATGCGTTCTAAGTTTCTTGCATTTGTCATCACCGCATACTGCATTTAAGATAGTTAATAAATTCTATAAAGCTCTTTGTGATTAGGGGATTGAAAATAAAGTTATTACAATATCCATTGACTATAGCTAATAATAACAGGGTGATTAAGATGTTGAATGTTAGCTTTAGAGTCAGGAATTGTTTGGAGGCTCTTCATGCACATGTATTCTAAAATTAATGATGATGGGATAAATTATATTGAGCATATTGTTGACAAGATGAGAGCACAATAAGCTTTGTAAATGCCTTTGAAGCAAGGTTGGTAGGATTTGTTGATGTAATGCAACAGTTGCAATAACCTACAAGAATCTAGTAATGGATTGTTTAACTCATTGGAACTCTAAATGATCTATATTGATAGTCGCATTATAATTAAGAGAAGCTTTTTTCTCTTATAGTGCAAGAGAAGTCGCATATCTAAACTATCCAACAGAGGAAGGGTGGGAAAAAATTTAGAAGCTTTGGGATGTGTTGGGGTTCTTCAATGAAGCTACTAATATCATTTCAGAAACAAAATAATGAACAACTAATTTATTTCTCTCATAGATTTATACTATAAAGAATGTGTTGGATGAAGCTGCAATTTAGACTTATTCATTCATCATGATGAAGTTAATAAGAAAATTTTGATAAATATTGGAGTGAATGCAACCTCCTTATGACCTTTAGTGTTATTATGGAATCTAGGATGAAATTTGTTGTGACTGACTTTGCATATTGTATGATATACTTCAAAGAAGAAAGTATGAGAAATATTTCGCTTGTACGAAACTTGTTATTTGAACTATATAAGAATTACGTTGTAAGCTCTATTTCAGAAAGTCAAGATGCTAAGGGGACCATTGGAGTTGGTTCAAAAAGCACACGTAGTTCAAGAAAAATTACAAGTGTAGTTATTGACTAAAAAAAATAATAGATGGCATCACTTTATTTCTTATGCCAGGGCGGAAACAACTAAAAGGCAAATAAAATTAATTTTGAACAAATATCTAAATGAAACATTAAATTGCACTTGATATTGGCGAGTCAATTTAAGCTCATATATTCTTTCTAGTGTGACCTCCATCTTTTTCTTAAATTAAAAGAAAAAGTTAAGTAGATACAATGTCTAACTAAATTTTTTATTATAATCAATAACAAAAATAACATCAAGCCTTTATCCCACTACGTGGAGTCAGCTATATGAATCCTTTTTTCTCCATTATGTCCTATTAAGAATCAAATTCTCATTTAAAGCTCTAATAAAGAAAAGACATTTCAAATATTTCTAACCAGGTTTTTTTAAGTCTACCTCTACCTTTCTTAACATAAGCCAAATCTAATACATCTACTTTCCTAAAACCATCTAAGACGACTCTCTCTAATCTTATCTTCCACTGGAGCTACTGTTTACTCAAGAAAAATGACGCATAGGCATGAATCCTACTTTGTAGCCACATGATTCTATTCTCCTTAAAGAAGATTGTAGTTAATCATATTTCTCCTAAAGGTGGTATCAAAGTTTAGTTAGAGCTACGTCCTTACTTCCTATGAGCGCAAACCCTCATAGCTAATTACCCCTCCTATCACATAGAAGAGAACTCTCGATTAAGAATGAACTAATGCTTAGATGTGCAACTATGCAAGTGTTTTAATCTTGTTTATGGGGGATGAAGGTAGACCCGATTAAGATCCCATGGTTCCATCATCCTAAGAATACCGTAGGTCTTAGTTTACCAACACTAAAAATCATTGATCATAGTGTCCAGGGAATCTGATTAGCAGCTATGGGTTGTCTTCTCTTAGGGATCCCGAGTAAACTGAAGTGAATAGATATAGGTTTTAGTATTATGGTGGTTTGGTTAGGATTGGGGCTTATAACTCCACTTGGGAGTTGCTCATATATTTGGGTTTAAGGTTGGGGCTTACGTATTCTTTTGGAAGTTGCCCATATGTTTGGATTTAAGATTGGGTCTTATGGCTTCCATTGGAAGTTACACATAGTTTGGATTTAGATTAGGTCTTATGACTTTCATTGGAAGTTGCCCGTATGTTTGAAAGTTGGGTCTTACTGCTTTCACTGAAAGTAGCCTGATTGTTTGAGAAGTGGGGTCTTATTGCTTCTATTAGAAGCAGCCCGTGGTTTCAATTTTGGACCGATCTTACATCTCTATTTCCAAGTTGCCTGATTGTTTGGGTTTAGGGTTGTTCACTTAGAAGTTTCCCTAGCATGCAGGTCTTACTACTTCACTTAGAACTAGCCCACATGTTTAAGAAGTTAGGTCTTACTGCTTTCATTGAAAGTAACCCATAGTTTTTTTGTTTAGGTTAAGTTATACAGTGGCTAGTGATATGAGGATGCTAATGCTATGTGAGAAAAAGTGGCTAGTTATATTAAGAATATTACAAAAGATGTGCTTGGAGTATCAAAGGGAAAAGCTCCTAATAGTAAAAATAGTTGTAGGTCTATTATGGAAGCCATACATTTATTGAGAGGTTTGATGGAGAAATATAGAGAGAAAAGGAGGATCTACATATGATATTTATTGATTTAGAAAAAGTTTATGATAAAGTTTCAAGAGAAGTGCTATGGAGAGTTTTTTTTTTTTAGTGCTATGGAGAGTTCTTGAAAAGAAAGAAGTTAATAATGCTTATATTCAAATCATTAAAGATGTGTATGCAAGAGCTATTATTTGTGTTCAAACACAAGGTGGTTTGACCAAGTATTTTCCTATTTCGGTTGGATTACATCAAGGATCAGCCTTAAGCCCATTTCTTTTTGCTTTAGTCATGGATGTTCTCACTAGACATTTGCAAGAGTATGTACCTTGGTATATGCTTTTTGCTGATGATATTCTTCTTGTTGATAAGACTAGAGAGGGAGTTGAAGGTAAACTTGAATTATGGAGGTCAACCTTAGAGTATAAAGGTTTTCGCTTGAGTAGATCAAAAACTGAATATGTGGAGTGTAATTTTAGTAGTAATAGATCTAGTGGGGGGATTGTGACTTTGGACGATCAAGTCATTAATAAGAGTATATATTTTAGATATCTTGAATCTATTGTTCAGAATGATGGCGAAATAGATGGAGATATTATCAGTAGAATTCAAGTTGGATGGTTGAAGTGGAGGAATGCATCGAGCTTATTGTGTGATAGAAAAGTCCCCCTCAAACTTAAGGGACAATTATATAAGATGGTGAAGAAACCTGCAATGCTTTATGGTGCAGAATGTTGGCCATTAAAAGAGAAGCATAATACTAAGTTAAGTGTTGCAAATATGAGGATGCTCAGGTGGTTGAGTGGATTTACCCTTAGAGACAGGATACGAAATGAGCATATACGTGAAAAGGTTGGAGTAGCTCCAATGGAAGATAAAATTAGAGAGAGTCGCCTTAGATGGTTTGGTCGCATAAAATGACGACCTTCCAATGACAAGGTTAGGAAAGTACAGGTATTAGATTTGACTTATATTAAGAAAGGTAGAGGTAGACCTAAAAAGACTTGGTTAGAAAATATTAGAAATGATCTTTCTTTATTAGATTTAAACGAGAATTTGACTTTTAACAGGACACAATGGAGAAAAAGGATTTATGTAGCCGACCCCACGTAGTGGGACAAAGGCTTGATGTTGTTGTTGTTGTTGTTGTCATTGTTAGGTTATACGGTCTCCATTAGAAGTAGCCCGTAGTTTTTGGTTTAGGTTGGGTCTTATGGGGTCCATTAGAAGTTGCCCATATATTTGCACTTCAGTGGGTCTTACTGCTTCCCTTGGAAGTGGCCTGCACGTTTAAGAAGTTGAGTCTTATTGCTTTCATTGAAAGTAACCCAAGGCTTATCAGGGACATATTATCTGTCCTTGGAAGTTTTTCCTAATATCCTAATTAAAGTAGAGGTTGCATGTCAACCTTAGTTTAGTGAGGATTTAGCAATAGACACTTAGTTTTGTACTTTTCATTATCTCAACACTAGTGCTAGTGTTTGTTTACAACAGTAGCATCCTTACATTTATCCCTTAGCTTCTAGTGTTGTACACTGTAGTTTTGCCTCTAGCGATAGCATTTAACCAACAATACCAGCTTTGCTTGTTTGTTTTGTTTCTGATGCAATCAAAAAATTAAAAAAAAATACAAACTAATAAGACATAAAAACACCATTATATTGTATATTAATTTTGAAGAAGAAGGATACATTTGGAGTGGTAACCATGAAGAGAAGAAATAGATTAGAAGTTCCGGACAAAATTTAGAGGAGAAGGGGAAAGAAGACGATAGCTCGCAAGCTATTCTAAAACCCGCAGGTTTTACATTTCAAATATTTTCTCACATCACACACCCCTAAAACAGCCACAAACTATCACATAAATAGAGAAAAAGGAGCCCAAAAGACACTCAAACAGCCGCCCAAAACAACCAACCAAAAACAAGAAAACCTTTGGAAAAAAGGCAGCAATTAAGGTTCCCAGAAACCGAACCACTACAGCTAAAAACCAGGACAGAAACAGGAACCGAGGGACCCAGGCAGAGGAACCGAACAGCCAAAGGGGCAGGGAACCGAACAGCCAGGGAAGCTTAGCCGCCCCCATTAAATGCCCACATAGGGGAGGCTTGCTTACATCAATTCTCCTCCGGTTGAAAATTCTCATCTTCTGATGAGATCGAATCTGAACTTCCTTTACGCGTTGGCTTTCCTTTTTTATTGCAAAAACTCCACTCTAACCAAAATCTCTGATACCATTTGATGCAAGCACAAATTTGCAAAAAGTATACTTGTCTTCCTTTTACTTAAGACTAAACAAGATAATAATATTCTTATAAAAAACACAACGACACATTACAAATTATAATAAGTTTTAGAAGAAAGATACAAGTGGGATGGAAACTTGCGGAGAGAAGAATTAGATAAGAAGCTCGAGACGAAGTTATAGAGAGGAGAAGAGAAGAATAGGCATAGCTCGCAAGCTATCCAAAAACCCTCAGGTTTTACATTCCAAAAATCAGCACATATCACTTACCTAAAACAGCCACAAAACTCTCCTTTTACAGCCACAAACCATCATATTTAAATAATGAAAAAAGAGCCCAAAAGACACCCAGCAGCCGCCCACTATAGCCAACCAAAAAGGGCAAGAAAAAGGCAGCATTTAAAGCTCCCAGAAAGTGAACCACCACAACCAGGAACCGGGACAGAAACATGAACCGAGGGACCCAGGCAGAGAAACCGAACAGCCCAGCAGGTAGGGAACCGAACAGCCCAGAAGGCAGGGAGCCGAACAACCAAGCCAAGCAGCAGCAGATCATCCACCCCCTCCTTGCTTACATCAATTCTCCCCCTCCTTGTATCTTTCTTCTAAAACTTATTATAATTTGTAATGTGTCGTGTTTTTTATAAAAATATTATCTTGTTTAGTCTTAAGTAAAAGGAAGACAAGTATACTTTTTGCAAATTTGTGCTTGCATCAAATGGTATCAGAGCTCTTGGTTGGTGTGTCTTCCTTATTTTCTAACGTGTACCAAGACATTCTCATCAGGAGATGAGCATTTTCAAGCGGAGGAGAATTGATGTAAGCAAGGAGGGTGCGGATGATCTGCTGCTGCTTGGCTTGGCTGTTCGGTTCTCTGCCTTCTGGGCTGTTCGGTTCCCTACCTGCTAGGTTGTTCGGTTCCTCTTCCTGGGTCCCTCAGTTCCTGTTTCTGTCCCAGTTCCTGGCTGTGGTGGTTCGGTTTCTAGGAGCTTTAAATGCTGCCTTTTTCTTCCGCTTTTTGGTTGGCTATAGTGGGCGGCTGCTAGGTGTCTTTTGGGCTCTTTTTTCTTTATTTAAATATGATGTTTTGTGGCTATAAAAGGAGAGTTTTGTGGCTGTTTTAGGTAAGTGATATGTGCTGATTTTTGGAATGTAAAACCTGAGGGTTTTTGGATAACTTGCGAGCTATGCCTCTTCTTCTCTTCTCCTCTCTATAACTTCGTCTCAGGCTTCTTATCTAATTCTTCTCTCCACAAGTTTTCACCCACTTGTATCTTTCTTCTAAAACTTATTATAATTTGTAATATGTCGTGTTTTTTATAAGAATATTATTATCTTGTTTGGTCTTAAGTAAAAGGAAGACAAGTATACTTTTTGCAAATTTGTTCTTGCATCAATTTCAATACTTAGTTTTACCTATAGTACTAGTTTTGTTTTAGTACTAGTTTTTTCTCTTTCAGTACTAGTTTTGTTTATCACCCTGCGCTGACTTGTGTTTACTTGTTTGCAGATGTTCAAGGCTAGCAGTTGTAGGAGCTGGAGTTTGCAGTTGCAGTTAGAGTTTACAGGTGTTTGTGGATAGCAGTTGCAGGAGCAAGAATTTGCTGGGAGCTGGAACTTGCAAGGAGCTGGAGCTTGTAAGGAGTTGAAGAGCTTGGTGCTTAGAGTTTTTGGTGTTTTCTTATATTGAGTTTTTGGTGTTTTAGTTTTAGGAGTTTAGACTTTAGTTGGTGTGAGTTGTACTTAAGTTTATATAGTGCAAACATTGTTCTCTTTTTTTTATTAAATTTTGAATTAGTTTGGATTAATTAATTAAGTTATTAATCAAAAAAATTTTAATTAAAGTTTAATTTTTAATTTAAAATTAACTACTCAGATCATCAATTGAAATTTTAAATATATTTTAAAATTACTCAATTAATTAAATTAAGTTTCAAATTTTTGAATATTTGAATTTTAATTGATTAATCAATTATTTAATTGATTAGAGTTTGATTTTATTTTTTAATTAATTATTCAATTACATTTTAAATTAATTATTTTAATTAGATTTTTAAATTAATCAATTATCCAATTAATTAAACTTTAGATTAAAATTGATTAATTATACCAATTTTAATTAATTTAAATTATTTAATTTTATTTGAAATTGATTAATCAATTAGTTAAATGAAAGTTCAATTTAATTTTAATTTAATTAAATTTAAAATTAATTAGTTAATTAAATAAAATTTAAATTTATTTTATAATTAATAAATTACTCTTTCATAATTTCTAAAAATTAGGCAATCTCCGAAGGCAAATTTAGCAGCTTTTCGAGGCAAATTTTGACAGCCTCATGGCATCCCCTCTTTGTAAGGGGAGGTCAAGAAAGCACTTGCCTTTTCCAGTCCGCCTAGCCAGATAGAATTCAACGGCCGATGGCTTCAAGACAACAACGGGTCCCGATATAGGTCTTCTGGTCCTCCAATATAAGGAACATTGTAATTTGGCATTTTTCCAGGATTTCGATAGCCTTTCGGTGCCCCCCCCCCCCCCCCCCCCCATGAGGGGAGGTTAGGGAGGGCACAAGCCCTTTCAAATTTACAGGATCAGATTAAAATTGACGATCGAGAACTTCGGAGGAAGAATCAACCCCCGTATGCATCTTCGACTCCTCCAATTAACGATTGTGGCATCTCCTTTATTATTATTATTATTATTATTATTATTAAATCAAGAGGTGTGGCCAGCAAGTGGTCTGGTTTCATCCACACAGAGGGATATTGGGCTATGCTTTAGGTTCTCCAATGAGGCTAAAGTCAAGTTGGTGTCGAGCAAGTGAGAGAGTTGTTCGCATGTGGAAGACTAGCGGCAGGAGGTCCGTTCAGTCGAATCTGGCACTCACCCCAAAACGGCTTGGTCGGGATCGAGCAGGGGTTCTTGCGGCTTGATAGCAGGAGTCAAACAGTGCAGAAGGCAGGCGTGCACGAGAGGGAAGGAGGCGTGGCCTGGATAGGCCAAGTAGGCTCTGATCGGGCGCGAGAGTAGCATAGGAATGGACACAGAGGAAGGCAAAGGAGGTCCGTTCGGTCAGCTTCGTTCACATGAGGCAGAAGGATTACGGGCAGGAGTTGGACACAAGAAGTCGAGCTCATGCGAGAGGTGTGGCCGAGGCAGTTGGTTGCCGTGCGTGACGTGGTGTCGGGCATTGGCACTGGAGGTGTTGGGGTCATACAAGAGGTGCTGGGGTCGGACAAGAGGTGTCGGGGTCGAACGGGAGGTGTCGTCATCCATGTGCATACGGAGGAGGCGAACGAGCGAGAGTCTCGTTCACGTGAATCAAAAAATGGGATGAGGCCAATTCGGAACAAGGAAGTCCATTCACGAGCTGTTCAGAAGGATCGGGAGGCCGATCGACAGATCTCTCTCAATTGCAAAAGAGCACAAGTGTGCACAACTTTTTTTTTCGTTTCTTTTGTTTCTTTTATGCAATTGGAGCAGTTATTTTCGACACAATCATGGGCTTACGTGCCGACGTGCTTCAATTCATGCCCCTCTTCCTTTTTTTTAATTAATTAATTTTTTTATTCAAACAGCTACTCCAACCATTTCACGTATATGCTCATTTCGTATCATGCCTCTAAGAGTAAAGCCACTCATCCACCTAAGCATCCTCATCTCTGCAACACTTAATATTATGCTTCTCTTTTAATAGCCAACATTATGCACCATAAAGCATTGCAAGTCTCACCACCATCTTATAAAATTTTCCCTTAAGTTTGAGGGGGACCTTTCTATGACACAACAAGCCCGATGCATTCCTCCACTTCAACCATCCAACATAAATTCTATTAATAATATTCCCATCAATTTCACCATCACTCTGAACAAAAGACATAAGATATCTAAATCCTGCACTCTTATTAATGACTTGATCGCCTAAAGTCACAATCCCCCACTAGATCTATTACTACTAAAATTACACTCAATATATTCAATTATAGATCTACTCAAAAAAGAAACCATTAGACTCTAAGGTTGACCTCCATAATTCAAGTTTACCTTCAACTCTCTCTAGTCTTATCAACAAGAAGAATATCATCCGCAAAAAAGCATACACCAGGGTACAACCTCTTGCAAATGTCTAGTGAGAACATCCATGACTAAAGCAAAAAGACATGGGCTTAAGGCTAATCCTTGATGTAATCCAACCGAAATAGGAAAATAATTGGTCAAACCACTTTGTATTTGAACACAAGTAACAGCTCCTGCATATATATCCTTAATAACTTGAATATAAGCATTATTAACCCCGTTCTTTTCTAGAGCTCTCCATAGCACTTCTCTTGGAACTTTATCATATGCTTTCTCTAAATTTTTTTATAACCAAAAAATATATTTTATCTTTATATCAAAAGTAAAAATTACCAAAACTTTTGAAATTTTGAATGTAAAACTAAAAAATCAAGCTCAACAATTGAGTCGAGCTCGAGCTTTCCAAACGAGTTCAAGCCTAAAAAACTTTTCAATAAATGAGTTCGAGCTCAATAAGGACAAAACGACCTCAGCTAAATTAGGCAGATATTCAACATGACTCGACTCATTTATACCCCTAGTTCTACTCATTATATATAAAAGAAAGGGTAACATACAAATAGTTATAGAGTGAATTGCTCAATTAACTATATCCTAATAAGATAGAAAATAATTATATGTATTTTGTTTGTAGCAAAATCAATCACAAAATTTTGTTTGTAGCCAAGAACAATAACTCATGCTTTATAGTAATCCAAAATATCATAAGAGTGAATTTTGATCGAGTATACTCACTTTCATCATATGTATTTAACATTTGGAGGACAATGAGCAATCTCACAAGTATGATTATCCTCAAGAGTCCGAAGTTTCTCAACCAGTCACTTTCCAAGAATTGTGTTTAGTTGCCTTTGAATAGGTTTAAGGAAAAAATCATGGTCAATGTGGAGTGAAAGACATACCAATTTGGAGGATAAAATTTTCTAGAACATTGTCTAGGAGCGGTGACTGAAATCTCATTAGCTGGCTCAAGTGGCGGATCAATTTTCCAAGGTTCAACTTTGTTTATCAAACTCAAGACAAAGTTCTTCAAGAATTTATATATTTTATTCAGTTTGTGAGCCTCTTGAATAGTCAAAAGAGAAGTTGAAGGGACTTCAGCATAAATTATATCAATTAATTTGATTCATAATTTTTGAAGCCAAGAAAACAAGAATTGAGAAGTCTTGTTGAATTTAATTATCAATCTCATATTCTAGATGGAAAAGTCTGGCTACATTATCTTGATTATATATTTTTTTATAAATACCCGCAAGCGCAGGAGCGCGCGCACACACACGTATACCTACATACATACATACATACATACATACACATACATACATACATACATACATACATATATATAGCAATTTTGTACAGCCTTAATTTGAAAAAAATTGCCTGATTAATAGATCCTAAGATCCATCATAACTCGTGCATCGTTATTTCGCCATTGAACCAATTTTGGTGATTCAGATGGCGCAGAATCACAACCACTAATGTGTTCCCATAATTTTTTTCCAACAACAAATAATCAAAATTAAAAATCTCATGTAAGATAAATTTTACATGTGTCGTGTGACAAAAACATCCAAATTATTTTTTGTAGTGTTGGACAAAATTAACATAATATTTAAACACCTTTGAGCTAAATAAAAGAGAAATCCAGATGATTCAGAAAGCTGACACTCGACTAAAAATTGAGGCATGTTGTAAAAGAGCATGGACAGATTGTTGAAATGGGCTGGATAGTGAGCAGATCGCAAGCAGTGTGTGCGATAGAAAGTAAGCTGCGAGCCTAAGATGCAACAAAAAGAAGTGCACTGGGTTGGCAGAGTGCAAATCAAGAGCATAAGATGCCACAAGTAGCTTGCCGATTGCAAGTGCACGAGATGGAGTGAGCACAAGGGGATCACAAGCACAGTAGAAATCGAGTAATGGATCACAAGAGAACCGCAAGCATAGGTGCATGGGATCAAGCAACAGATCCTCATGGATCTACACAAGGATCACTAAGGGATCTTTTACAAATCACGAGTTGACAAACAACAGACCCTCATGGATCTTTACAGGACTTTCATCGAGCTAAAGCCAAGAGACAGAATGAAGGCTAAGGACTTTAGAGCATTTGCTTTGATACCATACAAATAGATTTAAGCACAAATATTTTGTCCTCCTTCAGAGAATTCCACTTATATAAAAAAGAAAGGATAACATACAAGGCAGATATTATATAATTTGTTAAATCAACTTTGTTTTAATAAGACAAAGTCATTAGATTCCTAATATATGAAAATTAACAATTATACTAATTTATTATCCCTATTTCTAGATATAATTTATAAATAATAATTGATATGATAATAAAAATTTGTTGATATAAGGGCCTATTACAGTGGACTTCCGATAATAAGTCTTCCTTTGTGAAGATAATGCTTGAAACATAAAATTATAAAATATGCTCTTGGATTTCAACCATGTTGGTCACATAGGTGTTCGATCAAAGGAGATTTTTTTTCTTGATAGCTATGCACAAGAAAAAAGTTCCACTTGCATATTTTGTAAAGGATAGGAACCAGCTCGACTATTAGCTAGAGGTAAGGAAAGTTCAACTCAACCGTTAAAGTTGAGGAAACAGGCTCAAAGGAGTATGAGTGGCAAATGCACCTAAAAAAAAACTAGGAATCCAATAGCAACCGACAAGACCACAAAATTATCAACTTTTCTCTTAGTTAATCCCATGCCATAGGATTAAATGAATCAAGCATGAAATGCATGTTAATTCTCATAAATATTTTAGACGTGAGACAGAATGATGTTTATCACCCGTTCTCTCATTTTCAAACATTGATTATAAGACCGTTGCAAACAAATTATGAGAATTTGGCATGGATTACTTTTTATCTCAGGTTACTCTAGAATTTTAGAAATGTAAAATCAGACAGAATAGGAGATAATGCCAATTACCTTCTCTGTGATCCTTACAGTGATGTCTCTTGCTGTTTCAACCACAGAGTTAGGCAGGCCAGCAACTCCAGCCAATAGAAGGCCATAATGTGGTACATGTGTTAGCCCATCCTTTAGACGAAACTGATTAACAAAGTACATTAAGTTACTGCAGAGTATGTTGCCATAAATTCCCACTTCAAATCGAACAATCTACCTTAAAATCTAAGTGGTTGTTTCTCAAGTCAACTTCAAAATGAAGGACCTTTACATTTGGATATATGGTTGTCATCTCAGATAAAGCTTCCATATGTGTAGAAAATACAGTATAACTGGCAAAAAAGTATAAGAAATATCAGACCCTTCCAGCTATCAAATAGCCAACAAAACAGATGGAGCTTACAACAAAGGAAAATTAAAGATGAACTAGGAAGCAATTTGGTTCATAAGCATGACAAGAAGTTAACATACCAATGTAAAAGCACTTGTAAATCCCAGGGCATTACTAAAATAGAGAAATATCAAGATGAAAATTCTGTGACCGCTAAAACATGCTGTGACAACTTTGTTATGGGAAAAGAAAAATAAACATGCTACACAATTCAACATAACTTGAAGTCCATCCATTTCTCAATATGGATAAATCCTAAACTGCAATCGAAATTCTTTTTAAATCAATGATTATGGTGTGTACATATAGGGGGTGGATGTCGTTTGTATATTTTAAAATTTTGTAATTTTTCACATTTTTTAATATTTTAAAAGAGATTTAGGTGCCACAATAATTGATTTTGGGGTTTGGGAGCACTTTGTAAACGTAGTCTCCCCTGATTGAGAATTTTGTTCAACACAACCATCATTAAAGTTTGGAATACTTTTATTTTGTTACTTTGGAACTTGTCAACTCTGCCAAGCTGCTTTCAAAGGATCAAGTCTATGATTAACATTTGTAATTGCATTTGTAATACAAAACATCATTATGAGTATCATACTCATGTTTGGGAACTTTTATACAACTTCAGGGAAGGCACCAAGCAAAGAGATTGAGGATTTCCTATGGTTTTTAGGCTGAGGAGATTGGGAATCTTCTACAATTTTGGCTTGTAGAAAATGGGAGAGGAATATGCAACTTAGGGGTTGCAAATTAAGGAAGGTTCTATAAACTTTTGGTATTCAAAGAGGGATAATCATTTGCATAATTAAGGCTAAGCAAGTAAAGAAGACTAAGATTTGGATCCTATGTCTAAGATATCATTTGTTAATTTCAAATTCAACAAATGAAGTACAAGGATTAGGATTGGGTCCTAACATCCAATGATTCATGCAAAGATGTGTTTGGAGCCTTGGGAGGCTTCAAAATAACATGTATGAGAAAGAGATGGATCTAAAAGAGAGCTCCTAATTTTTATTTGAGTGATTTGGACTCATTTTTAAATAGGACTGATTGATTCTTACATTATTAGGGAAGTTCTATAATTAATTTTGACATGATCTAAAAGCCCTAAAATTTTGCGAGCATAATTTTTAAATTTAGGAGTTTTGGGAATTCAAAGCAAGCTTCATTTTGTAAAGTGTTATATACAAATTGAATCAACAATGTTGTTTATGGGATTTGCAACATAGACCTTCGAAGGTCTACGAGAAGTCTCACAATAATTTAGTGCTTTCCAAGTTGGTTAAATTCATCTTCAAACACTTTAAAAATCCCACAAAAGTTTACAAACTTTAATATATGCACACTCTATTTGTAAATCACTTTTGTCATGATCCATGTTAGAGAGAAAGGTGTATGCAATTGAGTTGTAAAATTATGAACTTTCTTATATGCTTGGGTTATTTAAGAGCTCATTTAACCATTTAATTTAAAAATGATATAAATAAGCCTGGGTACTCTCCAAAGTGAAATTGAGTATCAACTATAGACCTTTGAGAGCCCGTATTATACTCCATATTAGCTTCATCAAAGCTTGAAATTAAACGGGCATATTTAAACATTTTGCAAATTTTAAAACTCATCATATGAAACTTAATGAACGAATTACAACATGTATTTAATTTGTTTAATTTTAATTGGACTCAATTTGGGTCACATTTGAGTTGATTTGGGTTTGATTAGATTCAATTGAGGCAATCAAGTTGAATCGGGCCTAATTGGGCCTGATTCGACTCGATACGAGTCGGTTCGACACGAAAATTGTATCAACACATGTGAGCAGCGACCTCATGCGAGCAAGGTTAGCGCGAAAGGAGAAGGAACCAAGGGCCTGTGATTCGTGGATCAAAGAGGAAGAGAGGATGCTAAAAGCAAAGCGAGACCAAGCGACTAAGGACAGAGGGTGTTCAACAAGATTAGTTTTAAGTAAAACTTCAATTATTTTTTTCAATGTTAACAACAACAAACAAAAAAAATCACGAGAGATTCATGAGGTGGAGATATGAGATTTAAAAAAGATATTAATTTCTTATTTTTTTAATTAAATAATAATAACAATAACAATAATAATAATAATAATTAATTAAATGGTTTATTCATATTCTTGCGCAATTCCTTGTTTCTCAAGCATCTCAAAATTTATGTTGTCGCCTCACACGCAAGTAAACCTTTATGCAGCAACCCATACAACATGGGTATCTTTTTTAGGTAGTTGCCACATCTGTATTGTGAACGAGTAACATTCAAGCGACTGTTGAGTTACGTCGCATCCGTTGTTAGACATTTTGGTTGAGATTGATCGCAGGATGTGCTTCTTTGGTGATTAAGACACTAAGCATTGAACAAATTCAATTTGCAAAGAGCATGCCTTTTCAATGATTTTGATTGTGATCGAGGTGTTTTGAACCAAATTTGCTCGAGTTGCATCCATAGTTCATCACAATTTTGTCGATGTGAGTTATGGAAGCCATTCCTTGCATAAATTCGACAATTCGAAGGTATCAGCGTAATCTACTTTAAGAAACAAATAATGATCTCTCTCTCTCTCACACACAGATATATATATATATATATATATATATATATATATATATATAGAGAGAGAGAGAGAGAGAGAGAGAGGAGAAGAAGAAATCTCCATGCATTTCTCTATGGTACATTCATTGAAGGCGAACAAAAGTTTATTCCATTCTAAAGGAAAAATGTATAGAAAAGATTAATGATGAAGAGTTGTGAGCCACTACGCCTTGAGAGAGAGAAGATGTTCACAGCAGCTCCATGCTATTGCAAACCCATCAGAGGTAGAAGTAGACCTTCCAAGTTCGTCCATGACAATAAGACTCCTAAATAGAAAACATGAAAAAAATCAGACAATGCACTACCTATGTCATGCATGAGACTGAACTATAGTAGGCGGCTGAACCTTGGCGTGACATTTTGCATGAGGAAAGACGTCTCTTTCATTTCGTTCATAAACTGCATGCAAGAGACACTATCAATATATGGAGCTGCATGCCTCCAAAAACTATGCCCCAAAAAAGAATCCTTGCGCATGCATATAATATTTGTGTATGCATGTGAAAAAAAAAAATTGTTCGTGTTGACACGTGCGGAAGACAGAATATATGATGGTTTATGCTTGTATTTTTCTAAGTGGCATGAAAAAGAAGAAACTTATGAACGTGATTTTATGAACGTGATTGCATAAGTTGCATTTGCTAAAACAGTTGAATCTAAGGTTTTTAACAGCATCTTTTGGCGTAAACATTGATTTATCCGTGCTTCGTAAACTAAATCCATCCTTATTTAGGAGCTTTAACAAAATTTGGATAATCACAAATTTTCACGTGCACGTGGAGCTAGGACCCTATTGTCATGCACCTATATTTAAAAATGATATGCAAGTGGAAGAAGGATTTGGAGAACACACACGGATGAGAAAACTAGTTAGATATCAAATACCTAAGAAACAGATCAAACCTAAGCATCAGTCCTAGCATAAAAAATGGGTAAAAAATGCAGTTTAGGAGTCTATTCGAGATTCCATTGCATGTTTAGCAGTCTATCTCATGAAAAATCTATAATAGCTGAAGAAAGCTGTCACTTTAAATTTCTTTGGAAATCTTTTGAATATGGTGCAAGAAGAAAATGGTGACTTTTGGAGCTTACTGTGCTTGTGTTATATTCAACGTTGTCCCCACTGCCAATCCGTGTAAAAATACGATCAACTACCCTTATGGATGCAAAACGAGCAGGAACATAACAACCAATTTGTGCAAGAATGATCAAAAGACAAACTTGTTGAAGATAAGTGCTTTTTCCACTCCTGGGCAAGTAAAAGAAAAAATGATATTGATTATTTGATTTAATAATACATATGGTGGGAATTTTGTTTATGCAGAGACAGATTTTGGGCTTAAAACAAAGATCTGATTATAAATATTTAATTACATGTTTGGGCCCATGACTATCACCATGTTCGATGCTTCAGAAAGAAAAAGATTGTTAGGCTGCATAAGAGATCGTCATTTATCAAACTTAATAGTTCAAATTGATTATGATGGCAAAAAGAATTCAAGTAAATCCAGTGACATTGACATACGAAAGAAAAACATACTATAAAATCATTGTGCAAGCTCTCTAAGATAGGATGTTTTCCAGCATCAATTGCCATGGGCCCGCTTACTGCCATTCATTTCCACTTAGCAAGTCACAATGAATGCTCAATAGAACTCTTTCATAAGAAAACCGTATATATTTTTTGTACCAGTGAATTCTGGTCTTGAATAACAATCAAGAGGCTTGGCAGATATCATGTATGCAAAAGAATTCACAATCATGTCTAGAAGGCATATAATCTCTGCAAGCAATGTTAGTAAGGAAATATCCTCTCTTATGGCATCAATTAGGTCTGCAAAATCGATTTTTATATACGTCAGTATACGATGCAGGACTACAGCATGACCATATGACCATTAGCCCATCTAGAAAAAGCATGACCGGAACTTCATGACAGCGAAATAAAAATCTAAAGGCTTGACAAAGAGCTCACCCTACAATGAGATGTCTAAAGAAAATAATTCATCAGTTTTTCAGTCAAGTATCTCAAAGCACTTTTTATATATACTCTGCAAGAAAAACTTGATGTTGATAGTTCCTATTCATCATACTGGACAACAGCCACCACTTAGCCATCTTTAACATATAAAACAAATACTTTTCTGGGCAAAAATAGAAGATTTATACAGTACAAATGCTTGAAATAAGAGCCCATGGAAGTATGGAACATAATAAGCATAAGAAAAGCAGTTGTCAAGAAATCATAAAACCTTCCAAACACATCTCCGTCCGCATGAAACATTCAGCAGCTGCAGACTTGTTTCTAACGTTTAGCTGCAGAGTTATCAACAATGCACCATTTTTCAAGATCGTTGTAAACTAATATTTAAATATTACAAGCTCCTTTTCAATATAACTACAAAAACAAAGACAAAAATACTGAAATTGCACAACAGTAACAAAAAAAGGAAGACTGAAGTGAATGACATAGTTTATTGACAAGAGTAAAAAAGTCTTCTTCAAAAAGAAAGTTTTGCAGGACTAAAGAATATAACATTACTTAATCTATCAACCAACAATTTTCTTCTAATGAAGGATGAAAATGCAAGACATTTATCGATTATGAAACCATTCTGATTATCACAAGGCTATCATCATCATCACTAGTTTTATCCTAAATATTGGGGTTGACTTTAAGAATGCTCATCTCTACTTAGTGCTAAATGAGGTCTTAAGCCTATTTTGTATAAATCTTTTTGCAAGCTTCAATATAAATTACCTCAACCTATCTATTTTTTCTTCCTAATCCTTTAAAAGTAATTTTATTTATATCATATTTGCATTTTCTAACCTTTGAGGTACAAAACCAAACACCTAAGCCTATTTTCCATTATCTTTCCCTCAGTATATGCAATCCCAACATCTCTCTAACATAATCATGTCTTACTCTATACTTCCAAGTCTTTCATGCATTCATCTTAACTTTTTATTTCTACTACAACAATGAACTTATTAATTAATGATTATATATATGTTTGTGTGTGTGTGTGTGTGTGTGTGAGAATTTAGATTTAAAATCCAAGAAAGAAAAAGCATTAAAATATAAAATCCAAACAAATAAATGCATAAAAAGGAAAAAAATAGAAACTTACAGAAGCAAGTTCAAAAGTTGTGCAATGTATGTTCTTCCCATTTCTCATGACCTGATGCTCAAATTGGACTAATATATGTGAAAGGACAAAATTAAAATACGCTTTAAGAAAACAGATCAGTATAACATTTACCTTAATAAATTTGTCAGGAAGCTTTCCGTTAATGTCCTTCAGTGGAATACTAAAGTAAAATCCTTGTCTATTGTTGAAAGGAATCTTTAATTTATGTAAATTAAATTCCTCTCGATATTTGTTCGCAAGGTCATGTATAGCTGCTGTCACCAAATTTAACTACAATTATGAAACCAACTGATGTAAATTGCCACAAAAGCAGAATCAAAGTACCTTCGCTGGTATCACAAAAGGAACGACGAGCGACATCAAGAAGACCATCTACTCCAGCTTTAATGGCAAAGCACTGCTGTGTACAAGCAACAAAAGGAGCCCTAGCATGTACCACATCCTCATCAATTATATCTCCAATTCTGTTGGAAAAAAACAAATGGAAGCAGTAATTAGGCAACATAATCCTAATATGATTAGCCAGATCATTTGCTAAAAAAGTGTCATTAACACTAATTATTTCATGGAAGACCCATAAAGACTAATGCTGCCATGCAGCATTGTTGCTCCCAACTGCTGCGTGCACACACCCAATTGCCTACATCAGAATTTTCTCTTGTACGCTACAGGATTTCACAGGTGCTGCAGGAAAATGATGCAGCTGACAGGTTTCCAATGGCAATGGTTCCCAATTAGAGCTGCAAATGAACTGAGCGTTCAATGAGCTGCACGTGGCTCGGCTTGATAAGAGCTCGTTTATGTTTGTTTGATAAGCTAAATGAACAAGTTTGAACACTTTTGATAAATACTCGATAGCTAAATAAACAAGCTTGAACAGCTTGTCGTTCGATTCATTTATGTTGACGAACAGTATCATTTAAAGCTTGTGAACAAGCTAGATTAAGGCTCGTGTTTGGCTCAAATTAGCTTAAAATGAATAAATAGTTTTAAAAATAAATATTATTAAATTAATTTAACTAATATAATAATTTATAAAATGAATTTATTACTTAATAAATGAATTATAAAATGAATAAATAATTATTTTTTTACTAAATGATATATAATTTAATATAATAAATTATAAATTAATTTATTAATCCTGCCTCTCTCTCCTCTGCCCGGCTCTCTCTCCTCAGCCTGCCAGGCTTTGCTTCGGTCTCTGCTCCCGCTCACGCAATAGGACAAAAAAAAACTTTTCATTTAGTCCCACACCATGCAAGCCTTCTTTGTTTTGTTCTGTACAATGAAAGATATTGGGAGTCCGTTTGAAAGCTGACGGAGGCGGACGGGTCGGGTCAGGTTTCTTAAGAAGTTTGGCAGACGATTCGGCAGGCCCAGGTGGGGCGGACAGGTCGGCAAGAGGCTCGTTTGTAAAACAAACAAAATTATTTTGTTAATAGGCTCGAGCTCATTAAACAAGCCGCTCGTTAATAGGCTCGATAAGCCTGAATGAATCGAGCTCGAATATGAACTCAAGCTGAGCTCGAACAGAGGAATTTTATACGATCTCGAGCTCGAACAGGTATAAAAAAAGCTCGAATATTATTGAGCTGAGCTCAAACACGATCTTGGCAAACTAGCCCGAGCTCAAACATGCTGAAGCTCGGCTCGGCTCGGCTCATTTGCAACCCTATTCCCAATTGAACCACAAAATAAAAGTCAATTCACTCTGTGGTCAACAGCACAGACAGATATGTTGAATAAAATCAACATAGCAATAGTTTTTCATGTTCTCTGACATGAGGATTAGGCTTTACATTTCAACTGATGCAGCTCACAGATATGTTGAATATAATCAACATAGGCAGGTGCATGCTTCCTATTTTATGCATCAACGGTTAAGTAGCGCAAACAAACTTTATTAACACAAGCTCACCTAGCAATATAATTAGATAATGTACATCAAAAGTTAGATTTATAAAATGAAACAATAGATTTTTAAAGGAAAGAAAGCCTTAACTTTTTTACGCCAAGATTCCACATAGCCTTTAAGAACATGATATTCAAATATCCTAAATAAGAAGGGAAACACAAACATTCAAAACTAACTTCTAATACAGAACACACTCTAATTTTAGGTACTGTTTAATTCTACAGGGAACATTGAATTAGTAAAAATTCACCGATGGTGGTATAGGAAAATCTATTTTAGGGTGTGCTTGAGTTAATTTGCCAGTATTCAAGGGAAACCACAAATTTCTTAAACTTTCTTAATAGAAATTACTGAAATTTGCACAGGAAAATATACCTGCAAGATCAGTATCTAGGCTGTATTGCTATGTAATGAAAGGTACCGTGCATGCATCAACAAGAATACTTGCAATATTAACGAACTTTTTTATTTAAATGCATGTGATAAGTGAAAGAAAAAGAAATACTCTTGCAATATCAAACCTCTTTCTCATTTGCGCGTACTTTGCATTTTCACAGACAGACTTGTAAATATTGCAGAGCAGGCAACTCTTTGCATTCTTAAGAACCTGAAGTATAGCATAAATTCCATCAGTATGAAACAACTTCAAGTCAAAATCTCTTGAACTAGTAATCCGCGGAATGAATTTTACAGTTAAAAGTGGAAACATGCAGGACAAGTCACATTGGGATGTTTCAAACAGCTTTTCTCACACGGAATTTTTAAGAAAAACTAGGATTAAAGGAGGGACATTGTTTTAAATTTTTGAAATAACACCAAAAATGCAATTATATGCCCCTAATAAAAAAGAATGAAGATGAAGGATCCAAAAAATTGAGCCTAGCTCTGCTGAGACTGCTTATGGGTTTATGTGAAATTTTTAGAAGGCAGATTGAATTGCAAATAAGATACAATCAAGAGATTTTGCCATTATTTTATATCTATTTTAAGATTTAGCTTCAAGTTTTCTACATGTGCAAGCACTTATGGTTAATTACCCCTCTTGATGATAAAAAAGAACTTTCAATTACAGCTAGTTGTTAAATGCTAAATACTTGTAAGAGAAATTTTGTCATCCTCAACGGATTGTATATTTTGTGATCAAGCACAGCATAGACAATATAATATTATCCCAAAATATAAAAATACTATTTTGCTATGGACTCAATAACAAAATTTACAATTTAAAATTTTAATAGAGATTTTCTCTTATTCAATATTTAGTTGAATATGATTTATTTTATTCTATGATACAGATGTCCCTATGGTTAATTACATTTCAAGCATTTGTTACTTGGGAATGCATTTGATTAAACTAGTAGTTTCATTTTTCTAGAGTCATCAAAATATAGGCTAATATTTTATTTCTTTAATTTATGAAATTCTTGTTCAAAAATTTGATCTTTGAAATTTTCAAAAGAGGAACGATCAACTTGATATCAGATTTGGAATGGAAGCCAAAGGAATGAAATGTAGAGTACTTGATTCTGAGGAAATTCAAACGTACTCAAACGATCCTATGTTGGGCTTTATATTTTAACATCAGATTTTTGATTAAGTTGGTCACTTTAATTTAGAATGTTAGGGCTTATATTCCAACAATACATATTGAGGAAAATGCCCTGAAAGTGAGGGCTTATGAAGTGACTGAAGTCAACAACAGCCTCAGATTCTAGAACTAAGATGAGGACTACTAAGGGGTAGTGCCTCGAACCTAAGTCTAACATAGTACAAGGAACTTACAAACTACACCTAACATGAGGCATAATCAGCCCAACCTCTGAATTTATTGCCCTGCCTAGAAAGAGCTACCAGCTAAACCCACCTCATCACTTTTAAAGCCATATAATCAGGTCTCAATGCATATAAAGAGTAGGGAAGGTTATTTTTATTTAGAGGATAGGATTTACAACTTGGCGTTAAGGCCAAGATGCCTGGCCATTTGGGTATGCACAATGCTGACTCACAAAAATGCTGATTTTTGTTATATAGTCCCTAAGTGAGGACTTTCTACAAATAGCACACTTGACCATGCATGATTATTTTAAATTTTGAAAATTGGGCTCCTTGGAAGAAGCCATGTAAAATTTTCTTTTATTTGAAAATTTGTGATTCTTATGGTTGATTTTATTTTTTTCATATTTTAATGGGTAGAAAAATTAGTTTTATCCTAAGAGCCTACTGCATCACAAAAGTCTAAGCTACCCCCAATCAAAACAAGAGAAAAAACCTAGGAAAAAATAGGCATTTCTAATGCATAGTAAAAAATTAAAATGTGTTTGTATATATGTATAATCAACCAAAGCAGAAATGTAAGTAATGTCCAAATTATTATAATTATGTTTGGCAACTAAGTTACCTGCCATTATACAATCTAGTCAAATATTTTATAGACTCTGCCTGTGGGTTCTTCAAGCTTTGACTTCTAGGTGGGTCTTGGGCTTAACCTATAGTAGACTCATCCTTCCGATCCACCTCTCCTATAATTATATCCCACAAGCCTATACATCCTAAGTTTATCAAATAGATCTTTAAAATGCAAGAAGACTCAAGCCTGCAAAACAGAGAAATGATTCAGAACAATTTATATATAAAATCATCTCAGAATTGCCCAGCACTTAAAGTGCTAAGCACTACTTCTATCCTATTGGCCATGCCTCCTTGGGGGGTTTATGCAACACCTATGAGCAAACATTTTTATTATGATTTATTACACCCTCTCTTGGACATAGCCACCTACATAAAAGAGCATATATCTCTACCCTATTCACTTAAGAGCAAGTACTCACAACGCAGACAATCTAATATCATCACACTACATCATCAATCACATGTGCAAAAAAAGAAAAATTATAATCCTAGAATGCCTAGAGGCTATGCACCTAAGTGTTTGTAGCTATGTGGCATGTCACACTATAAAAGGTGTTTTTTTTATTGAGGAATAGAAGATATCTAATCTTAATTCAGAGATAGTTTCTATCTAAGTTGTTTATGACTTAAAGAATTTATCTGGCTTTTAATTATTTCATATTTATGAGTGTTATAAAGACCCATAAAACAGCCATTGCTTGCTTTAGGGCAAACCTACTGCTTATAAAGTCCTAAGATACAATAGTACAAGCATTTCACCTTTTGAGGTGGAATGATTGCTCATTGTATCAAAGAAACCTAGGTGATTTTTAATGATTTTGATGTTCTCTTAATATTTGGATAAGAGAGATGTCCACCTAATAGGGTAAATTAGACATGCCTAAGGGTCTAAATTAAAACTTTATAAAATTTATCTAATAGAGTAAAATGAATTTCAACAGATAAAGCCTCCTAAAGGACATCTAAAGTTCATGTTTTAGTTGTGATAATAGAAGATTATTTGTTATGTTAACTGAAAGGCTTACTTAGATTTTTGAATCATAGAAAGAGATGCCAACACATAGCTTTTTGTGCTAAGGGTTGGAGGATCCTTTTTAGTTTTTAGAGCTGAGGAGGGGAAATAGAGGAATCCAACATATAATTTTTGGGCTAAATATTGGAGAGTTCTCCTTAGCTTTTGGAGCTAGGAAGTGGGAAATCTCCAACCATTTGGGGGTTGGAGGAAAGGAGAGGAAGCCTATAGCTTTTAGGCTAAGGTTAAAAATCTTTTAAGGCTTTTGGAGCTAAGAAGAAAGTAATAAAACTCATAACTTTGTGGCTAAGAGTTGGAAATTCTCTAAGGCTTTTAGAGCCTAGGAGAGGGAAAATCTCCCTCAACTTTGAGGTTGGAGAGAAAGATGGGCCACCAATTAATTTTGACTTAATAGGTGAGGAAGATTTGCAACTTTAGAGTTACAAATCATAGAATCTATCATTAAATTTGGTGTTCAGTGATGGAAGCTTGTTTGCTAAATATGGATGAAGCAAACACAAGAAAATGATATGTAGATATAGACTACAAATCAAGAGTTCTTTGGACTATTGGGCATCCAACAAAAAGAATTTATTCACCAAACTTGGTTAGGAGAACGAAAGAAATATAGGATTTGAATTCCTATACTAGAGGTGAGATTATCTGCTGATTTTGGTTCAACAAAAAAATGATTTGGGTGTAGGTTTGATTCACTTAACATGGGTCAAGTGAATGTAATTTCCTACAACTCTTGAGATGTGAAAATAAGGGAGGAATGTGCATCTGGTGGGTTGCAAAATTGAGGAGTTTCTTTGAGCATTTGGTGTTCAAAGAAAGTGATATTTATTCATCTAACTTGGGTTAGTAGAATGAAAGAAAGATAAGATTTAGATTCATATGCCATATTGATGAATTTTTTTGTTTATTTCAGCTCAACAAACAAATGATTATGTGATCTACTTAACGTGGGTTAAGTAAATGCAGGGATTTCCTACAACTTTTGAGTCATGGCGGAAAGATATGCAGTATGCAACTAGGAGGTTGTAAACAAAGAATGGATCATTGAATTGTGACTTCAATGAAAAGTGTTTATCTACCAAATTTTAGTTAGGTAAATAAGGGAAACGATATGCAACTTAGGGGTTGCAAGTCGGAGAAGATTCTTTGAGCTTTTGGTGTTCAAAGAGGGATAATCATTTGCTTAGTTTGGGCTAACACGTGAAGAGGATGGGAGGAGGAAAATATAACTTTCGGTTAAACCTTCTTGAATGTCCCTTGAATATTTGGTGTTCAAAGAGAGATGACCATTTTCCTAGTTTGGGTTAGGAGAATGAGAGGATTTCCTACAACCTTTGAGTTCTAGAAAAAGAGAAGCAATATGCAACTTATAGGTTGCAAATTGAGGGAGGACCATTGAACTCTTAGTGCTCAAAGAGAGGGGATTATCTACCCAATTTGTGTTGGGAAAATACAAGGAGGTGACATGTAGATTTAGACTACAATTCACTATGTATTTCTTTAAACCTTCAAAGAGAAGGGTTCATTCTTCCAACTTGGGTTGGAGGGACGAAAGAAGGAAAGTGCAACTTAGAAGTTGCAAATTCGGAAAGATTTCTTTGAACTTTTGGTGTTCAAAGAAGGATAATCACCTACTTCATTTGGGGCTAAGCAAATGCGGGAGATTAGGATTTGTAGCCTATGTCTAGGAGATTTTTTGTTGGTCTTGTGTTCCAACAAATGAGATAGAAGAACTTAGAATTTGGTTCTAAGTTCAAGGGGATGTGGCATGATGTATTTAGGATTTTAGGGAGATCCAAAATATCATGCAAGAAAGGTTGGTGATAGCTCCTAAGGAATGCTAAAAGACATGCATTGAAACAATTGAAGCCATGAAGAGGCTCCAAAAGTTATGCATGAGGAAGCAATGCATTTGAAAGAGAGCACCCTAATTTTGTTTAAGTGTTTTGGACTCATTCTTAATAGGTGAGATTCATTCCTAAAGCCTTGGAGAGATTTCTAAATCAATTTTGACATGATTAGAAGACTAGGAGGCTTATGGAAGTTGTAATCTTTGAGGATTTGATCAATTGCCTAGTGTATCATGTTCTCGCTCAAAAGAAAAAGTGGCGCTTGGGGCACAATGAATCCTACTTTGTAGCCATAAGATTATATGCTAATGGAGGTGATACGGCCAGATACCACTGGACACTGGCTCTGGTGCAATAAAAATTCTAAAACTTAAATAGTCCTAGGTCTTATAAGCCTTTTAATGTACTTTTGCACTTTTCCAACCTTAGGGCCTTGTAGAAACCACTGCTCTTTATTATAACCCACACTCATCGTTTATATGTTGGCGCTTGCATTAGCTATAGGAATGTTTAGATTTGATTATCTGAACTTAGGTCACATCCCTCGATAGATTATTAGAATATAAAACTTTAATCATTAAGGGATTATTCACTTAATAATATAAATCATAATGAATATAAATCCAAATTTAACTCTCAAATAATAAATAAAATCCATTTAGACAAATTAAATAATAAAATTATTTGTAAACTGATTACATTCATTCAATCTCACCAATATAATGAAAATATATAAGTTAAAAATGAAATTTGATTTAAATAATAATGAAAACAAATCCCTCTTAAAATCATAATTCAAATAAAAACTTTAAAGTAAATCCAACTTACTAATTTATGCTTGAATTCATAACAATTAATAGCATATGCAATGAATCAAATGATATAATTAAATTGAAAATTATAATTGGAAGACAAGTTAAATTGAAACACAGATTAAACAATACAACTAATTTAAAATAAATAAAAGTGAACAAAATTAAATAAAACTAAAAGTTAAATTGGTCCAATTACATTAAAATCAACTCCTAAATTAAACAACTAAAAAATAAATATTTTCTTAAAATAAATATTAAAAATAAAACCAAAGGATAGAGGAGAGAGAAAGTAAAAAATAATACAATGATTATTGAATAATTTATAAGCTGAGTATTGGAAAATTCACTAAAAATTAAAGAAAAATCAGAAAATTCTATCTAAATTAATATAGACTCTTAAATATGTATGTGTGTATATACACACACACACACACATATATATATATATATATATATATATATATTTAAAATAAATGATAAACTAAATAAAAATTTTAAGTAACATTTCATCCCCAGATTAACGAAATTCTCTAAATAAACTACAAATTAGAAAATATATTAAAAATGAAATAAAGATCCGAAAAATATGAAATAACTTTCTATGAACTCCTAAAATAATAAACAATAATAGTCTACATTTAATGAAACAAATTAAAACAAAAATAATAATAAGATTTTCTTTCTATGAACTCCTATAGGAATGTTTAGATTTTTCATGTGCTTTTTTTGACTGGAGTCGCTTAGTCTCTTAGAAAACAAAACTCTTTTATTCAAAACTAATAAAATTTTTAGGGTAACATAGTAAGAAAACCAATTTAGAAAGTAAGACAAAGCTCGTATGAAGTCGCATAAATCATATACATCCTTCTTTCCTTCTTAGGCACCTCCCTACCTGCAGGTAGAAACAGACCACCCAACCTATGAGGGTCAGTTCTGACTCTAGAGAGTTCTACACTTCTATGATAAAAATATATTTTTAAGCCTTTTTAAAACTTTACATTTTGATTTATTGCATAAGAGTTAATTAGCATGCATTGCATGAGAAACTAATTTAAAAATAAAGATTTAATTGCATTAATTTAGGAGCATAACCTGCCCTTCATAGTCCGGGACTATATAGGATTTTTCTTAGATGACGGTCTTATTTTTAAATAAATAACAGCATGTTTATCTTACATAAAGACTCGATTCATGATTTTAAAGCAATTAGGAGTTGAAGCTGACAGTCCTAACCTAGGAGGAAGCATAAGTCCAAAAGAATCGAGCATCCCAAAACTCTCTTACAAAAAGTCAAAGATATAAAGCTCATTTCATTATCTTGCATATCGTTAAACTAGGTTCGAATCACTACTCTACACTATTTCACTTTAATTCTAAGTTCTGAGGCAGACCCAAAATCATAAATTCTCATCCTCGGGAATATAATCCTACTTTTCTAATAAAACGTCAACTTAAACAATAAATTCCATCTTAAATTATAAAGCTCGACATAGGATAGGCTAGGGTTGCGTATGAGCTTCTCAGAATCTGGCCCCTCCTACTTTCTCATTTGACTAGCTAAGTATTGTTCAACATTAAGCTTTCTCCTTTGATAAAATTTCTACTTCTATCCTTGTCTTAAACTTTATAATCAAAGGGCATGAAATCACTATTTTAATCGAGAGACTTATTAAGAGCACCCCTCTTAAGAAATAATTAACCATAGGGGCTTACTCTTATGGGGAATTACGAACTACAAATTAAAATAAGCCCCATTGTATTCCTATAAAATAGGAAAAAATCTCTGAGAATGCAGATCTTTCTTTTAAAACCTATTTCTATTTTCAAATACATTGGTAGAATGTCAATATCATACGATATGTTCCTTGCAGTATTTGATTTTAGAAATGACGCATTTTCTAAAACTCATACTTTTAGATACATTATAGAATATTATGTTTGCCTCTCGAGATGATATAATATTTTTTTATTACATCTAATTGTATGAATAGTTGAATTTTTTATACTCATTTCTCTATTCAAACACATTATATAGAATTTCATATTCATCTTCTGGGATGACATCTTATTCTTTAAATTGTATTTGATTATAGAAATGAAATTTTCTAAAACCCTATTTTGGCATGGAATCTATTGTAGAATACCATATTTGTCTCTCGATGGTACATTATTCTCAATGCAATATTCAATCTAAAAGTAGGAGAGCACACTGAATCTATTGGCATCTATTTCCTCTCAAATATCATCATTACAGGAGACACCATCGAAATAGTATCAATTAAAGTACTTTCATTTTCATTTCTTTTTCTAAAACATTTTCCAATTCATGTACCTAGGTACATTGTATCCCCAACCAATATAATAAAGAAGTGTACTATATCAATCAATATGCACATGTTTGTGGGTGATAAGAAGGGCTAAAATAGAATGTGGTACCAATTAAACTGAAAGTTGTCGCCAAAAGTTACTTAAAAATATGCAATCTCGATCGAATACTATGGTTTTAGGAAAACCATGTAAGCGAACAATCATATGTGTAAAAAACTAGACAACTTAAGAAGCAGAATATTTAGATGGAAAGTGACCAAAATGGAAAAACTCGGATAAGCGATTAACGAATACCAAAAAAGCAGTATAACCTTTAGAATTAGGTAGACCATTGATGAGGTCCATAGATAAGTCTTCCCAGATTTGTGAATGTATTGATAGAGGAGATAAAAGTCTTGTCAGAGGAAGAGTAGAATATTTGATTTTTTAACAAGTAATATATTTGCTAACAAAGTCAACAACGTCTTGATGAAGAATAGGCCAAGAAAAATTAGTTGAAATTTGTTTAATTGTCTTAAGAACGTCTTGATGACCCACAAGAGCTGAGGAATGAAATTCTATGAGAATTTGATATTTAAGGGAAAAATCATTAGAGAGGTAAAGACGACCTTTATAGTAAAGAATATGATCATAAAATTGATAAAGTGTATTAGAGAGCTAGCCATTAGAAAGCTGAGAAGCAATATGAAGTATATCTGGAGAGTGAAGTGATTCTCTTTTTATGTCATTAATTAGAGAAAAAGAAAATTTAGTTAAAGCTAGTAAGGAAGGAGAAGTCAAAGGGTCCTCTGGTTGTCTAGATAGAGAGTCGGCGATAATATTGGTTTTTCCCGGCTTATATTCAATATTAAAATTGAATCCAAAAAGCTTGCAAAGATGATACTCATGACCAGGATTACTTGAGTTCGAAGTTCGCATAAGCTTTGATGATCGATATGAATAATAAATTCATTGCTAAAATATATTGTCGCCATTTAGAAATAGCTTCAATAATAGCATATATTCTCTTTAGATAAGTTGATAATGTTGAGATTGTTGTACTTAATTTTTTTTGCTAAAAAAGAAAATAGGGTGATTATTTTGTAAAAGAACCACACCAATGCCAACGTTGGAAGCATATGCTTCAAGAATGAAAATTTTTTGTGAAATCAAGTAAGTCTAAGATTGGTGCCGCTGTCATAGCTAATTTGAGAAGCAGTAGAGGTTGTATCATCCCATTTGAAGGAATCCTTCAGAAGATTGGTTAATGGAGCAACTATAGAAGTATAATGAGATATGAATCATTAGTAATAGCCTGTAAAACCTAAGAATGAACTCATGTGGCGTAAAGAGGAGGGAACTAGTCAATTTGTTATAGCGGTAATTTTAGTAGGGTCAAGTTGGATGTATCCTGCGGAGATAATATGACCTAGATATTCGATGAAGATTGACAAAATTTACATTTATTGCATTTTAGAAAATGGTGATGTGTTTGTAAGCATTGAAAAACCAGAGTAAGGTAATCAACATGGAGTTTGAGAGTGGGGTTGTATATCAAGATATCGCCAAAGAAGATTATGACAAATTTGCAAAGAAATGAGCGGAAGATTTGATTCATTAATGCTTGAAATGTCAATGGAGCATTTTTTAGCACACAAGGCATAACAAGAAAATCGTAATATTCCTCATGAGTTCGAAATGCAATTTTATGAAAATCATGAGGGTGCATTCCAACTTGGTGACAGTCTGAATATAGATCAAGTTCAGAAAAGATAGTAGCTCCATGTAGTTCATAAGGATAGGAAATTTATCTTTAATAGTAAGAGCATTAGCTCTATAATCAATGAAAAAATGCCAAGTGTCATCATGTTTTTTAACAAGTAAAACTGAACTATAAAAAGGGCTACGGCTATGATGAATAATCCCAGCATGAATCATTTCAGAGACTAATTGTTCCATTGCATCTTTTTGGAAATGTGGATAACGATAAGGCCAGATGTTAACAGTTTAGATAAGGAAGGAAAGGTGAATACAATGATCAATGGTACGAGGTGTTGGGAGGCCTTGTGGAGGTTAAAATAAGTGTTGGAATTGTTTGAGAAGATTAGAAATGGAAAGGGGTAAAGGAGTCGGGAGTTTATCTATGTAGTCAGTCAATAGGTTGGTGGGGGAGAAAGAAATTGGATCTACGAGATGGGATTGAATAGTGAAGAGTTATATGGTGGGAGAATGGAAAATGATTGCACAAAGCTGATTAAAAGAAATAGGATCACGTTGTAATTGGGGTCCGCCTGTTAGTGTAATTTGCATATGTTGATTATGGAAGCGCATAGTAAGGTTTTGATAATTGTGCAAAATAGATTCTAAAGATTATAGCCACTACATGCCAAGAATGATATCAACACCATGAATGGATAGAACGAAGAGATCTAGATAGAGCCAATAGCCTTGAATGATAATATCTACTTGCGGACATTTAGAATTACAAGATAATAAGTTGTCATTGCCCACAAAAAATGTTAAATTATTTAATACGTTGAGGATGAAGAGATAATTTGGTGATGAGGTGTTCTTGAATGAAATTACGAGTACTATCACTATCAATTAATATGTGTACATTATGATTGTTAATTGAACTGGTTAATTGGAAAGAATGTGGGTTGAACTATCCAACTAAAGCACTTAGATTGATTTTGGGTTGAGGATCTGAATTTTCATCATTGATAAAAGAGAGGAAAAAGTCATACACTAAGTTAGAGTCATATACTAACTCAATGTCGAGAAAGAGATAGAATTTATTTGGGCAATGATGTTGGGATCCAAATTTTGCGTCACAGTTAAAACATAGACCTTTTTCACGGCGCAATTGAGTTTCGACTGGTGAATGTTTTTGAATTGGAAGATTTGGAGGCTTAGAGATAGTTGGGGTAGAAGAGGGAAGAGAGAGGCAAGAAATGGGAGATGATGTGGTGGTCAAATTGATGCCAAAATGTTAAGAATTAGGTGTAGTATTTTTGAACGGAGGAACTTATGATTTTCGTAAAGAGAAAGGAATAGAAAAAAAATCTTGAATTTTTTGCTTCATGGCAATGTGCTAATCCCATAGTATATAAGAAAGAAGTAGGTCGGCAAGAAAAAGTTCACGACGGATTTCTTATTTAAGTCCTGATAAGAAATAACTAATGAGTGTGAATTCAGACAAATTAGGGACTTTAAAAGCAATGTTTCCAAATGTAGTTTGGTATTTTAGGAAAGAACTTTGTTGAGTTAGTAGTTTAGAAAGATTCTCATGTAAATCTTCATACATAGAGATACTAAATCGTTGTTATAAGGAAAGGATAAAGTCGGGCCAAGAGAATAATTAGCCCTTCATACATAGCCATTGGTACCAAGTAGCTATCAAACCTTCTAGGTGAAAAGACGTGATGCGAACACGATGGCATTCGGGTGTATTATGAAAATCAAAATATTCTTGTGCTTTAAAGATTCAAGTTTCCACGTCTGTCCCATTAAAACAAGGAAGTTCTATTTTATGGTTTTAAGAAAAGAAAAATTTGTAGGTGGAGATGGCTGACGAGTAGGGATTTGGATGTCCGATCCCAAAATACAAGTCAAAGATCTAGAATCTTGATGGAGTGAGGTGTGAGATCGATCAGTACATAGGATATCAAGGTGTTTGTCAACGGAGTCCATGAAAGCATGGAATTATTGGCGAGATGTGCCAATAGATGCAAATTGGAGATCAGCTTGATGGAGGGATATTTGGATTTCCGAAAATTGTAATTCTTGGTTGGGGACTTCTACTAGATCGGCATTTTTCATGGTGTGAGATTGATGGAGGATGAGAAAAAATGGTGCCCAGATGGTTGTTGAAAACAAGAACCTATAATTGTGAAAAGAGAGAAAACTATTAGAAAAATGAAATAAAAAAAAAAGAAAAATAACTAAAAGAAAATCAGAGAACCTAACGGGCAATGCATAAACACAAAGTTGGATTGACTAGAGAGTGCGGCTGGAAGGCTGGCAAGGCATGGCTGACAAGAAGAGAGGAAGCAAGAGTGTTGATCGACAGGAAGAGGAGAGGGAAGTTGAGGTTAGTTCAATAACAGCATCATTTGATAAGCTTCTTGAAAAATCAAGAAGATTAGGTACCTTTAGAGTATATGTGAACTCCCAAAGAAAGAGAAGAGATATGAGAATAAAGGGGAAACCAAAAATTCTATTCCATAATCCTTTTGTTTACAACTAGAAAGGTATTTATAATGTTTAGGTAGACTAACAAATTACAACATAGTTGTTCTACCAAAAACAAATAAAAGAAAGACTAGACTAGTGCTTTATTACATATGTGGACCCATTTGTTATTTATTTTGCCAAAACAATGTTTTTGTCATTTGAAAATTGTGGAATATGTTTATTCAATCTTCTTTGATACACTTCCATAATTGGCAATTGTTCTGCCTTGTTTGTAGCCCATTCTGCCTATTTGAATTGTACAATTTTAAGATCCAATATAATATGTTGATGTTTAACAGAGATATTCCTTCTTTTTTTGGGTATTCTCTTGTTTGGAGAGAGAGGGAGAAGGTGAGCAGGTAGAGTGAGAATGAAAAAGGGAGAGAGGTTTAAAACATGTGGGGAGGTAGAGAGGGATGGTCGACAATTGGGAGTTGGACTAATATGGTTGTTTCGCAAGAAGTCGTGGGCATCAAACAACGGGATGGCCGATGAGATGCAACGGTTGGGTGGTGCAACGGGTGGTGCTTGCAGCTAATGTAGGTGTTAGTTTGAGGTGAGGTCAGAGAGGAAGAATCGGCAGTTGTTGTGTTTAGGGGCTCACAGGAGATGGAAGAAGTCGGCAAGGAGATCAAGTGGTTGAAGGCGAAGGAGATCGACAAAGTTTAACTTAATCCGTGTATCTCATGCACTGCTCCTCTCCCTCACACTATTGATCCGTCGATGCTTTCTCCAGCGAATTACAATCGAGACTCCCTTACTTCTTTAAAGTCTTCTACAATGAACAACCTGTCATAACTTCCTGCTTTTGTCAACCAGAGCATCAGGTAGAAATGGAGGGGAGGAGATGGCAAGGCGAGGGAGAAGCATGGGTTTTGTTCGACGTGTGGAGCGACGAGACGTGTGGGCCTTCTCCTTTTTCTTAAAGGATGGCAAACAAGACAAATAGGACGTTATGCGCGGCTCTACTACACAGGATTTGGATGGGATATGGCATGAGATTTGGACAGGATAAGCATACGCAAATGATATTTTTAAATGATTTTGATTTTTTATTTTTTAATAAATAATATTTATATTAATATTAATAATAAAAAAATTATTTGTGTATTGATCACTTCTCGCACATCCTCATTTCTTGTGCATCTCAAATTGGGTGACATTGTAGCAAGCAAATTTTGCATTATGCCTTCGTAAGGTAGATAGGTGAATATGAATATCTTTTCTAGAAACTTTTTATGCCCCAGATAACCGAATCATGCGCGAGAGGTTCAATATTTATAAATTCGACGCTTTGGATGCAAAGACACAGTATGTTTTGTGAAACATGTGACATTTGACTACTTTTGAAGGTACTGAGAAAAGGTCTCACGCAACACTACATTTGTAATCCACCATCTTTATCGCAATAGATCTATTTGGATTTTCGAACCAATGTACAGGCCAATAAATAATGATTCTGTTAACAAAAATCATTTTAGTTGGAACCGTGCAATTTACTTTTGGTAAAGGATATCACTGTATGAAAGTAAGAATAATATTATACCTTTGAGAGAAGAGGTAAAGCATCTAATGCAGTTTTGAGAATGATAATGTTTGATATCAGCATTTGACTTTTCCTAGCATTGGCAGATTTAAGAGCTTCTCCAGTGACTTTTGTTGTCTTGAAGCAGAAGTGACAAAGCACCTTATCTGACATTAAAAGGGCAAAAAAAATATAAGCCCATGTGATAAACACAACAAAATTTAAAGCAGCTAAAATAGTGTGATCACCAGTATCTTTTGGAAATTTACGAAGCACTTGGACAAGGCCAAAAAATAGCTCCTCGTTGCTCATTAACTCATCCTGAAAAACAAAATGTCCAAAAGGAAGCTATCCTGAGAACACTTATGTTAAATTGATACATCTCTTGCCCCTTGAAATTACCCAAGAAAGTCAAGTTCTTTAATTAAAATTTCCCAAGTAAGGAAATAAATAAAGAGAAAAGCAAGTGAAAGTATGCAGCCAACTGAGCCGGCACAACTTCACTAATATTCTGTGTTATAAATTATGAATGCTATTTAAGGTTCAATATCATAATGCTCATCATTTTAATTAGCCAATTATTTTTTCCAATAACTCATATCATTATGCTTCAATACCAAGAGTTTCTTTTTAAACTTTGATTCATCCACATAAAAAGTCATCATTGTAATCATTAACCTTAACCCAACTTTTTTAGGTTGCTGTATGAAACTATGGTAAAACCACCGTCTTAAAGTCGATTAGTCAAGCAGCAGCACACCAGACAATAAAAGCATATATGTCAGTAGCAAATAGCACAATATGACGTATGGGTGTTTCTTGAAGCCATAGAACATATGGCATTGCGTGGCAAGTGTTATTTTTGAAAATAACACAAATGAGAAAAATCAGGAATATGTTATAATAATTCATCAAATTAAGATCTAAAACAATCCTCAAAATTTAAAATAAAAATTAAGAAAAACACAAAGTTCCAGAATATGAACACAAGATTGTTTAATTTCAACATACATGGAGGTTAATAAAAGACAAACAGATTAAGAATAAACTATCATGGTCAAAGAAAGTAATTAGTTGCTACCTTGATACAATCATGGCTGTTGCACTACCAATACCAGAACAAAATGTAAAACATTGGAGATTAAGGTTTCGCAATAATAGACAGGGTTGTTAATAAAGATTAAGCAAAACAGCATGTGCTATTTGCGTCTTGCGCTAGAAGCCATGGCACACTTAAAACATATAAGTGCTTGCTATTTTGATCATCCATGCATTGCAGACGTAATAGGGCATGGAGAACACCTCACTGCACTATACGATATAGGACATGGCTATTTTCTGCTATTGGTAAGTAAAGGAAAGGCGCTGGACAAGACTTTTCATGCAACATTTAGAAAGTTAAATAAAAATGGAGCAGATAATAATTGTTGGTGCATGTTAACAGGGACTTCGCACAAGAAATAGAATTAAAAGTGATATGCAAAATGAAGCATTTCAACGGGAATTTGTTACGTTCAAAATTTTCACAAAATAACTTCATAGCAGTACTAAGTATTCCAAATTGCTCCTCTTTTTATGTATTTTGTCATTCTTTTCTCTTTAGGTGGGGAGAGATGATGATGGTTTCAGGGATGGTTGATTTTTTCAAATGGTATAATAAAAATAAAATATTAATCTACACATGGTACTCCAAATTTGCTACTTTTAGATGTTCCCCCCTCCAACCAACAAATAGTGTAGTTAAAAAACAAATGTGTATTTGGATGAAGAACTCACCAAGCAATCTAAACGAGCATTAATAGTTTCAATATCTTTCAGAGGCTGCAGCAAGTTCGCCCGAAGTAGTCTAGCCCTAAAGCAGACAAGCATAAATATACCATAATGTAGCACATTAGATATCAATAGTTTGTAGAGCTGACGCAGCAGATAAACAACAGGGGACTTCTAGCTGTTTTGAATGAGCAATAACATCAGTGACTAATAATGTGACAGAAGATAACACTCTAAGCAGACCTTGAAATCTTAATGAAGGGAGACTTGAAATACTATTCTATGGATATACAGCCCAAATACTAGCATTTCAAAGTTATTTTTACAAGATTCAGGTGGAGAAATGCATGAAAGAAATTCTTTTAGAAAGGCCATTTGACTAAAATAGAAGGGAACAAAACAAAAGGCCGACAACAATCATACATATCAATGGTGCAAAATGGCGCACACCATGACGCACGGTGCAGCACAGCACATCAAAATAGCATGCGCTATTTGCGCCATGCATGGGCAATGGCGCATGGCGCTATGCACTCATAGCACGCGCTATTTTGTGAAAATGTTATAAATATCAAATTATAAATTATAATTAATTTATTTAGGTTTATATATTAATATCATAATCAAATATTAATTAATTAACCTTTAATAAAATATCAAAAAAATTTTAAGGATTTAATTTTTTTTGTAGGATTCAAAGCTATTATTTTTGTTATTAGGCGGGATTTAGGATAAATTATGCTTAAATCCTGCTCAAGTCTATTGATGTAAGTTTATGTAAAATTTAAAATCTTCATTTTTGCTATTTGACAGGATATTTATGCCTAAATTTTACTCTAATCAACCTATTATTTGTTATTTAGCAGTGTTTAATATTAATAAATATATATATATATTTTTAATTATTTTCTATTATGCTCCATGTTTAAAAAGGCACACGCCGCGCTGTGCACTATGCGCCATGGCTTCACGGGGAGCTTTGCACCGTGGTGCGCCATTCACCACTAACAAGTATGACAACAACATCAAGCCTTTATACCACTAAATGGGGTCGGGTATATGAATCATTTCTCTCCATTGTGTCCTATTAAAGTAAATTTCTTATTTAAATCTAATAAAAAAAGATAATTTCTAATACTTTCTAACCAAGTCTTTTAAAGTCTACCTCTACCTTTTTTAACATAGTTCAGTTCTAATACATCTACTCTCCTAACCGGTTCATTTGAAGGCCGACATTTTATGTGACCAAATCATCTAAGACAGCCCTCTCTAATCTTATCTGCCACCAGAGCTACTCCAACCTTTTCATGAGTTTTGTTTTGGTCAGGTTATCGGGTTGGATCAATAATTGACACCCTTAACTAAAAGCAAGAAATTAAATTTTCTTGTTCCAAGATGCATGTAGATATTTTAAAAGACTTGCAATTATTTTGAAAATTCAAAGTCCTTTTTAATATTCAAACTCAAACATACTTATGTGCAAGCTCTCAAGTGGGTAGCCTTGGCAAAGTTGTAAATCTAATGCTAAAATCTAATCTAACTCATAAAAATTAGAGTTGATAACACTAACACCCAGATGATAGTCGTATTCAAAAAAAATCTAAATTAAAGGGTATTCTATTTTCAAGATGTCCTCAAATCCTAATTCTAGTTATTTTGAGTGAAAATTAAGATAAAAATACAACAATCTCAAAAAATTTATACAATTTAAAAAATTCATAAAAAATGAAATGTTCTCAAAATTATGATTTCAGGACTTCTAAAACTCAAAAAAATAAAATTTCACGTGCATTTTAACATCATGTTCGTGCTTCTTTTTTTTTTTGGAAACTGCAAATTGCATTATGAAAGTAGAAAAAAGGTACAAAAATTTAAAAGTCAGTAAGTCTATCACACTCCTCCATGATCATCTTGGTAAAAGATGATGGAAGATTACAAAAAGAATCACCATCCCAATGAAAATTACCAAAGGTAGCTAAGGAGGCACAATAGTCCGCCACCTTATTAAAATGAGAAGGAACACATAGAAAGATGACCTTATGAAAATCAGTGAGAAAAGACAAATCCAACTTCATACAATGCAATTCCATCTTATCTCCGTTCACGGATTTCTGACAAAAATTCATCACATTCCAATTATCACCCTCAATGATGATACCTTGCATATCATACATCTAATCTTGAACCATGTACGAAATTGCACAAATAGAAATCAATTCCACTTGAGCACTATCCCAATGATGTAACTTCCTTCCAAAAGCACCTAAGAACCTTCCTTTATAATCTCTTGTAATACCTCCAATGCCCGCCAAATTCGACGAAAAAAGAGCAGCATCCACATTGATCTTAATCCACGGAGGAGGGAGGCTGCCAAAAATGAACATTCAGCTGCAACAGCTGGTTGGCATCCCAGTAGACCTTAATCGGATTAAAATGAGACTTCAAAGTATAATTCAACACCTGAACAGCTGCTAACGAAGTCGTGAAACCAGAAGAACCATGCGTAAACGCAATACGGGCTCTCCAAGACTGATACACCGAACTACAGTACATTCTGACCAACTCAGCATTAGACGAGATCTTCCTTTCCAGTTCAAAGATACACTCATCCCAAGTTACAAACCTAGGTATAAGAAAACCCCACTGATTCAACTTAGAAATCACATCATGCAAAAAACTACACCCAACAGCTACATTTCGACATTTTCAATCTGAAGACAACCTCTAGGACAAAGTCTATCTTCCCGCAATCTTCTATGCACAAGCCAATCAAAGGTAGGCACAACATCCCTACCTAACCACCACCAAAACAGCTTCTCTTTAGGAGTAAGATTTAACTTCCTAACCCAATTCACCTTTATTATCAACACCACTTTCATTAGATGAGCTTTTTTCAAAAGCAAGAGCAGTAATAGTTTTACCAGACACAAGCTCTGATTTGTCCACCTCCAAATCTCGGTAAACAGGAATCTGAACAATATGCTTCACTAGCTCCTTACCAAAAAATTGTTGAATTAAATCAACATTCCACTCACCAGAATGCAACAAAAATGAGGAAACTTTCAACCCAAGCAGATTCTCGAAATCAGCATAAGTCGGCCAGCTAAGAAGGTTCATATCCCAAATCCAAGTGTCTTCCACAACACTAACATTTGAACCATTAGCCAGCCTCCACCTTAATAACGGTTTAAGGAACATCGCCCCCTCTTTAAGAATTTTCCACACACAAGAGCCTCTTTTACAATTACCAAGCAACAGATCATTACCATATTTGGCAGATAAATTCCGATTAAGCAAGGAATATGGCTGCTGCAAAAAATTCCAAGCAAGTTTAGCTTGCAGAGGTCCACTTCTATTAGAAGCAGAAAACAAACCCAAACCGCCTTTAGCAACAGGTAAACACACCTGATCCCACGCAACATAATGAATACCCTTCCTACCTTGATCTTTATGCCACAAATAATCACGACATAATCTATCAAAGTAATGTAGAACACCTTTCGCAACAAAGAATGCGTTAACAGAAAAACTGGAATGGAAAGAAAAGAAGATTTAATCAAAGCAACTCACCCAGCAATGAATAAGAATTTACTAGCCCAAGCATTTCACTTCTGTAAAGCATGATGAATTAAGCCTTGAAAATTAGAAGCCACCAGCTGTCGTAACGCAACCTTAACTCCCAAGTATTTGAATTCATCAACCACCTTATAACAAAGTAATTTAGTAAGTTTCCTCTTCCTCCGCCTAGAAGAAGACTTAACCAAACAAAACAGCTGACTTATTTTTATTAATTACCTATCCCGTCCAGGAGCAATACTCAGCAACAATTTCCTTAATTTTCCTCACAGATTTAGACGAAGCTTCAGAAAAAATGAGAACATCATCTGCAAATAAAATGTGAGAAATAGGCACAGCTCTCGGTGAAATTTTAATACCAAGATTACTCCCACGTTGCTGAAAAACTTTAGATAAAAGCTCCGAACACATAATAAAAAGGTATGGAGACAAAGGACATCCCTGCCGAAAACCACTTCTAGCTTCAATCCACACAGATCTTTTTCCATTAATTAAAATAGAAAATCTGGGATTAAGAACACATTGTCAAACCCAATTAGCAAATTTCAACGAAAATCCCATACTCTTCAAAACAATCTCCAAAGTTAACCATCACATACTGTCGTAAGCTTGCTCCATATCAAATTTAATTGCCATCAAACCTCTCTTGGAAGAAGTTCTGAACTTAAAAAAAATCTCCTGGGCCAGAAGACAGTGGTCCGACATTGATCGACCAGGAACAAATGCTACTTGCTCCTCATAAATAATATTTGGAATACACACCTTCAACCGATTAAGAATCATAACAGCAACAATTTTATACAAAGTTTGACACAAGATGATCGGTCAAAATTTGAAAGGCTCTAAAGCATTATGAACTTTAGGAATTAAAACAATCAAAGTCTCCTTCCAAAATTGTGGCATAGACCCCGATTCAAAAAAACACATGATAGCATTTAATATCTCATTTTTAACAATCTTCCAATACCCTTTGATAAAGGAATGAGTGATACCATCAACATCGGGTGATTTATTATTGCTCAGAGATTTAACTGCAACCCATAAATCTTCTTTAGAAAAATCAGCCACCAAGCTAGCAGCCAAAGAATCATTCACCTTATTTTCAGCACTAAAAGTCAGCCAGCCATCAAAGGAACAGCTCTTTCACGCCACTTAGAACAAAAAAATTGTAAGAAAACTCTTTCAATTTCAACTGAATTCTCAA
This sequence comes from Dendrobium chrysotoxum, assembly GCA_019925795.1. NCBI lineage: Eukaryota > Viridiplantae > Streptophyta > Magnoliopsida > Asparagales > Orchidaceae > Dendrobium > Dendrobium chrysotoxum. The sequence goes on from CM034309.1 coordinate 21,113,551, forward strand.
CCATGCAACCCAGCTCGTTCTTTATTTGGAAAAATTATATTGTCATTCCTCCTAACCGAAGCAAAAGACTGGAATAAAACTGAGTTTGAATCCCCATCTTCCAACCACCGGGTTTCTTATCTTTTTGCCGCCACCATGTAGACAATCTAGCAAGAGTAACATTCAACTCTCGCACCTTCCCACAGAGGACAAACAATTTCTCAGAATTTAGCCCCGCCGAACATTCTTCTTCTTGCAAACATAAAATATGCTTCTGACGAATTTCCTTATTGCTTACCAATTCATTGAGTTTATTCTTACTCCAGAAATAAAGAGCACGCAGCGATCTCTTAAGCTTGATACGAGCAATGTCAACAGCACTACCAAAATCCTTCTTATTCCAAGCTTTACTCACAATACGAAAAGAAGCTGGATACAAAAGCCAAATATTCTCCAAACAAATCATTCTCTCCTAAGGGAAAAAGTTATAATTCAGCTTCAACACAATCGGGCAATGATCTGAAGCAACTCTGGCAAGATGTCTAACAACACCAAACGGCAAAAACTTCAATGCGCTAGAGTTCAGAAGACATCTGTCTAGCCTCTCCCAAATTCTAGCAGCCCCCTCCTTGTTATTGCACCAAATAAACCGACATCCAACAAAGCTAAATATCATGTAAATCATTTTTAATCATAAAGTCTTTCATCTCCTTCGGCCTGTTTAATAAGATAAAAGGCCTACCACCCCTTTTATCATCAGCAGAAATAATGCAATTAAAGTCAATACCATTTTCAATTTCTCTCCACAAAGACCTCTGACCACAAAAGTCTCTATTTCCATAAATCATAGCAATCATCCATTCACCAAATTTTGGGATTTTGAGATACCCCATCACACATTGATTAGAAGAACCAATCAATGTAAACGACGACACATCCTTTTTCCACAAATTAAGATGCACCCAGAAATACCAAGAGCCTCTTGACAACAAAAATCCCAAGCATCACCAATAATCCTATTAACACCAGCTCTGTCAACAGATGTCAATTTCGTCTCCACTATCCCAATAAAAAAAAAGCATCATTCTTCCCAACAAACTCCCTCAAATAAAGGGCAGCCTCCCTCTTCTTGACTCCCCTACAATTCCAAAAATCCAATGCAAATATTTAATTAATACAAGGGGAAAGGACCCCGCCCACAATATTGCATTTCTCAATCTTTCTATTCAAAATAGGATCCTTAGGCTGATCAAACTCAACCTGTATATTATGATTGTCATTACCAATCACATCCGTTTCCATAGCCTCCTTCTTAGAGCATCTAATTTCCAATTCCATCCTCTGATCAATACCATTATCCTCCAATACACAACGTTGTAAAACAGAGAAAGCATTACAAATAGCAAAATCATCAACTTCACATACCCTATTGGCCGAACATATGGCAAAGGAGCCCCCTATCTCCATCAGAATATCTACCTTCACATCACTAACCATCCCATCTGGAAACGCCTTAGAGGAGACTGGAATCAAATCATCCTCTTGACTCCTACATCTTTACCCATCAGCTATTGACATCGAAGGCTTAACACCTGACTTGTTCTGAGTACTCACCAAAGAACGACCTCGGCCCAACAGACTCCTGTTAACTCTGCCTCCAGCCCCCTTCTTCCTTTCATAATTGAACTAAATCCAAGGCCCATAAACATTCCCTACACCAAAATCCTCCATCTTCCCATTAGCAGAGGAAGATAGGTTATTAGAAGCCTTCGGGATTTCACTATTATCTTCAGAACAATTACTCTTACCCAACCCCCTTTCCAGAGCAGAGCACGTACTTTGAGAATGCCCAATCTTACCACAATGAAAACAAAATTTTGAAATCTTTTCATATTCAACCTTTTGAAAGAACCTTCCAAAGGAACCTTCAATCCACACACCATTCGGAAGCTGATTCTCAAGTTTAACTCGCACACAAACTCGAGCGAATTCCCTTCTACTCCAATTAAATATTTGAGAGTCAACAAGCATAGGAACTCAAACTTTAGAGGTTATTCGAACAATATTCAACTCATCCCAGCAATATAAAGGGAGATGAGGCAAACGAATCCAAACCGGAGATGTTAGCCCTTTAAAGGATGATGGCGAAAATTCAGGAGACCATCTATCCATGCCAATAAAGTGCGCACCTACATACCAAGGTCCGCCGCTAAAAACCCCCTCCAACATCTCCACCAAATCAAAAGAACAGAGAAACCAATCCAAACCAAGACTAGTCACCTTGAAGAAACCAAAATGACTCCATTGTCTCCTTAATTCTGCCCCAATGATGTGGATCGGAAGCTGACAACCCAAAACCTTAATTACCAGAGATTTTTTTAACTCCAAAATGTTATTCATTACATTTTCAGAATGCAATTTGATGGCCACACCATCATCAATCAACACCTCCAATGAATCGGATGTGATCACCTTATGCTGCTTAGGCCTCATCCAGACATTAGTCTTACTCGAACATGGCGGAACATCTTTCTCAGCACTAATCATCACTTGATCTATGGGATTGCTTCCAATAAAGAATCACCAAGAACATCAAAATTCGAGACTTCTTGACAAAGAACCCCATCCACTGCTAGCTTAGAAGTCTCATTACAGGTCTTATTACCCCCGCACGGGCTACAATCAACTTCAAGAATGCTCGACAGAGATGCATTAAGCCCTCCATCCTCATTATGCAAAGAACCATCACTTCTAACCACATCTTTCCCTTTACCGAAAAACCTCATCGGTAAAGACCGAGAAGGAACAAAATCAACCTTCACATCCTTGATTGATAAAGAATCACAAGCAAAACCCCTAACTGGGAGATTGTGAAACCCTATCCCAAGATTCCGGAGTGAGGCTCTCTTACACCCAGAATCCCCAACGCCATGGATAGAGGAGCTCCCAACACCTGAAGAGGCTGACTTGCGATCTCCCCCCACCATCGCGGAGCTCCCGCGCAAAAACCTTGCAAATTCAAAACAAGAACTCTCTTTCTCTCCTCAAAACTTCTCTCTCCTCAGAACTTCTCTCTCCTTAGAATACGACAATCCTCAACATGAATACAATGCCTTAAAAATTATGAAAGCACCTTGAAATGTGTGCACGTCCTTTAAATTATGCTCAAGTTTTTTAAATTGGACACGTCTACATGTTATTTGACGAATTTTCTAACTGCCCGAATTTACTTTTTTGAGAATGTTGTATAGACTAAAAACAAGAATAAACTTAATTTTTCTTCTTCAAAATGTATGCAAATATTTTAAAAGTTATGCAATTATTTTGAAAATTCAAACACCTTGATATTTAAATTCAAACACTCTCAAGTGAGCTGTCTTGCTTAGGGCAGAGTTGTAAGTCACATTTTAAAGTTTAATCTAACTCCTCACAAGAATTAGAGTCAGCAAGACCAACACCCTCATTATAGCTGCATTGATGAAAATCTCAATCATAGGGTATTCTATTTTCAAAATGCCCCGAAAGTAGTCACATTTTGAGTGTAAGTCAAAAGAATAATACAATAATCTTTAACAAAATTATAAAATTCTAAATATTCAAACAAAATTAATTTCTCTATACTTAAAATAACAATCTTTCCACACTCCGCAACAGTTTATTAAAGGTGAAAAATTCAACATTAACAAAAACTCATAAAAAGTCAATGTTATATCAAGCATATCATTATGATCACTCTTAAGATCTTACATTAATAAGGATTTGGCACATGTCCTCATACTGAGTAATTTTGTTGTTAAATAGCACCACAAAAATATAGTTATGGTTGAGGCCTTCTAATGAGATGGTTTGTCATAAAATGGCATCATTACACTACAATCATGCTGAGACCTAGTAAATTCCCTAATAGCTTAAAATCCAAGGTGATTAATCATAAAGTGTATTTAGTACGACACAAAACTGTTCGCTCGGGGAAAGATGATGCTACGACACAAACCCTGCTTTCGCAAGCTTTAGGTCCTATTTTTTCTGAGGTAAATTGAATTTTAAATTAACCATATTTTCCCCGATCATCAACGTCATGATTTATTTAGTTCGGAGGTTCTAATTTCTATGAGCGCAAGCCCTCATAGTTAATTATCCCTCCTAACGCATAGAAGAGAACTCTCAATTAAGGATGAATTGATGTTTAAACGTGTAACCGTTTTAATTTTGGTTGTGGGGGATGGAGGTAAACCCGATCAAGATCCTATGATTCCGTCGTCCCGGGTATACTGTAAGCTTCAGTCTACCAATACTAACAATCGTTGATCGTAGTGTTCAGAGAATCTGATTTGAAGCCATACGTTGCCTCCTTTCAGGGATCTCAAGTAAACTGAAGTGGATATGTGTGAATTTTTTTTAATTTTATTATGGTTTGGGGTTTATGCATCGGGCTTGTTGTGTGAAAGAAAAGTCCCTCTTAAACCTACGAGAAAATTCTATAAGATGGTAGTGAGACCTGCAATGCTTTACGGTGCAGAATATTGGCCATTAAAAGAGAAGCATAATATTAAGTTAAGTGTTGCAGAGATGAGGATGCTCAGCTGGATGAGCGGATTTAATCTTAGAGACATGATACGAAATGAGCATATATGTGAAAAAGCTTGGGTAGCTCCAGTGGAAGATAAGATTAGAGAGAGTCGCCTTAGATGTTTGGTAACATAAAACGGCGGCCTTCCGATGACCCGGTTAGGAAATTAGATGCATTAGATTTGACTTATGTTAAGAAAAATAGAGGTAGGCCTAAAAAGACTTGATTAGAAAATATTAGGAATGACCCTTATTAGATTTAAATGAGAATTTGACTCTTAAAAGGGCACAATAGAGAAAAAGGATTCATGAAGCCGACCCTACATAGTGGGATAAAGGGTTTTTGTTGTTGTTGTTGTTACTGTTGTTGTTATTGTTGTATTATGGTTTGGGGTTTACATCAGTTAGAATTCCCGGTATTTAATTTAGTTTGAGATTTATGACCTCAGTTAGAAGTTACTCAATTGTTAAATTTAGATTTGGGATCGGAGCTTACGGCTTTCATTAAAAGTAGCCCGTGCAATGGGTCTTACGGCTTCCCTGGGATGTAGCCCATATAGTAGGTGTTACGGCTTTGTTTAGAAGTAGACCGTATAATGGGTCTTACGGCTTTACTTAGAAGTGGCCCATAGGGTTTAAAAGGTTGGCCTTACAACCTCTATTAGAGATTGTCAAGGTCATCATGGATGTGTTATTTATTATGGGAAAGTTTTCTCTAGCACCCTAATTAAAGTGGTACTTAAGGCCTATATTAGAGGTGGCCGTAGGGTTTAGGCTTAGGTTGCTTTTACCTAATGATTTTCCCTATAGTCGGACTTACAACTTCTATTAAAAGTTGCCGGTTAAACATAGGTTAGTAGGGTTTTAGCTTGGCAAACATATAACTTTGCATTTGAGTGGGTCTTACTGCTTCTATTAGAAGTAGCCCATGTAACAGGTCTTACGGCCTCTATTAGAGGTTGCCAAATGTTTCAATTAGAAGCTTCCCCTAGTTCGTTTGGAATGGGCTGATTACTCACCTTAGGAGGATTTGCTTGTAGTAGTGCTCGTAGCTTTCCTACTTTAGTAGTTTGTCTTTTGCTTTGGTACACTGTTTTAGCTTTAGTACTTTGTTTCCAGCACTATATTTTGCCTACAATTCTAATTTTCTTTTAGCACTAGTTTTACCAATAGTAGTAGCTTTACCTACTTATTTGTTCAGTACCTATTTGCTTTAATACATGTTCTGACCTTTCCAATACTAGTTTATTTATCCTGCGCTGACTTTTGCCTACTAGTTTGCAGGTATTTGTGACTAGCAATTACAGGAACTAGAACTCACAGCTGCAAAGTTTACCAAGAGCTAGAGCTTGCCAGGAGCTAGAGGGGTTTAGGTTAAGACTTTTGGATGATTCTTTATGTTTTATGTTTTATTAGTTTTAGGAGTTTGGGTTTTAGTTTGTGTGAGTTGTTTTAGATTGATCGGTGTGAACATTATTTTTTTGTTATTTTAATGCATTTTATTAAATTTTTAATTAATTACATTCATTAATTAATTAGGTTAATTAAATTTTAGTCTTAATTTAATTAATTGAAAGATTTGAATTTTACTTTTAAATTACCTGCTCAGTTTGTTAGTATATTTTAAATTTATTTTAAAATTACTTCAATTTTAAATTTATTAAGTAATTAAACTTTTAAGTTTATTATTTGATTAGAAGATTTAAATTTGATTTCTTAAATTAATTTAATTGATTAATTGTTAAATTAATTAAAAGATTTGATTTTAAATGAAATGGTTTTGTTAATTAGAATTTTGATTTTATTTTAATTAGTTATTAAGTTGAATTTTAAATTGATTGTTCAATTAGATTTTTAAATTAATCAAATATTCAATTAATTAAATTTTAGTTTAAAATTGATTAATTATATAAATTTTAATTTTGTTATAATTAATTTAAATTAGAGTTTTAACTTAAAATGAATTTAATTGAAATTTATTTTAAAATTAATGAATTACTCTCCAGCAATTCCTAGAAGTTTGGCAAGCCCTAGCTTTTCGGAGCAATTTCGGCAACCTCCTTACATCCCCTCCTCACGAGGGGAGGTTGGGGAGGGCATTTGCCCTTTCAGTTCCGCTCGGCCGGATCAAATCGACGGTCGAGGGCTACGAGGGAGCGAATCGACCCCGGTATCCGCCTTTGAGTCCTCTAAATCAATTATTATGATATTTCGGCGTTTTCCAAGGATTTCGGCAGCTTCTCAGCACCCTCTCCCTGCAAGGGGAGATTAGGGAGGGCACTTGCCATTTAGGTTTGCTCGGCCGGATCAAATCAATAGCCAAGGCCTTCGTGGGAGAGAATCGACCCCCGGTATCAATCTTTGAGCTCCAATTTGGTGTTTTCCCAGTGTTTTGGCAACCTTTCGGCGCTCCCTCCCCGCAAGGGGATATGGGGAGGGCACTTGCCCTTTGGATCCACTCAGCCGGATCAAATCGATAGTCGAGAACTTCGGGGGACATATCAACCCCAGCATCGATCTTCGAACCTTTAATTGTGGTGCTTCTTTTCTCCTTTTATTTTTACTTATTATTATTTATAATAATAATAATGACAATTATTATTATTATTATTATTATTATTATTAATACTACATACATAACCCTCTCTTCCCCACTCACTCAATGTTTCAAACAACAGAGGCAGATCGAGATCGAGCATGGATTCCGTTCAGGCGTGCAGATGAAGGTCAGGTTCAAGAGGTATTTCATTCACTGGAGTTGCAGTTGCCTGGGCCAAGCCGCATGCAGAGGGGTGTCGGGCCTGGACGTGGATCGTTACTTGGTCTCGATCGGGTAGGCGGCTAGAGGCTAAGCCGCACTCAGGAGCAAACGGAGGCTCAGGGTCAGACGGAGGCGGGAGATAGAGGAGCCCGGATCGGCTGTGGGAGTCACGGGAGTAGAAGAAGAGAGAGAAGTGCCTTCGGTTTTAAGGGAGCCAGAGAATTCGAATGGTAAGCATACTATGGTTGTTATCGTGTGAGAGAGTTTTGTGTCGTGAGAGAAGCATTTGTGAGATCGTGTGATCGTGCGTGAGTGGGTTGGTGGATGGGCAGGCAGTCGGGCTTTGTTGTTTGGGAGTGTGGGTCGAACTGGTTAGTTAGAGAACAACAAAACCCCTCTGTTAGCTAAATAATACAATAACAACAACAACAATAGGTCTAGAAGATTGTTGCTACAACAAGAAAAAAAATTTAGCACCTAATGAATAGCCTTAATCAAAAATTCTCTCTTATCATTGGAAGTGATAATTAATCATAGAGGCTTGCATTTGTTTAAAACTTAAAATTATGTCTTAAAATCCTCACAAAATGAGAGCTAAATCTCTTAGGGTCTTATCAGTAATTCAATTTGCCTTCTAAAAAATTTTAGCTCAAACCAAACTCTCTCAAAAGAGTTGAGCGCAAATGTTCAGCATGACAAATGAGTAACCGCTCTTGGAAAGTAGGTAGAGTGCTATAAATAATGAAATGCCCTCGAATATGGATGCAAACCCATCATAAATATATTTCCACAATAGAATCATGTCCTATGCATTGAGCAAGGAAGTCACTGTGATGGATATGAGAACCTTATACATCCTGCTAAGGTAGGACGTAGGGAATACATTAATTGATTTTAATTAATTATAACGAGGAGATAAAATCTCAAGAAATGAAAATAGCTACTAAAATGGCACTAGAACGTAGGGAATACATGTCAATAGTGCAAAATAACGTGCATCGTGGCACACGGCATGACACAGGTGTTAAAAATAGGGCGCATTATTTGCACCATGCATGAGCAATGGCATAAGGTGCAAATAGCGCGCGTAATTTTATTAACATGTTATAAATGTCAAATTATAAGTTAAAATTAAATTTTTTTAGAATTTATAAATTAATACCATAATTAAATATATATTAATTATACATTACATTAATAAAATATCACATTATTTAAAAGAGTAGCTCAAGCTTCCTTGCCTCCTTCGACGATATTCCTTTCAAATCAAAAGTCACAGGAGGCTTGCAACGATGTAACAATCATCTTTCCCTTACACATGCTTTTTCGACTAAATTGCTTAAAGTAAAATAGAGTAGAATTTAACTTACTATAGGATTTACAGCTATCATATTTGTTGTTCGGAAAAATTTAGGCTAAATTATGCTTAAATATTGCTCAAATATATCAATGTAAATTTCTGAAGAATTTAAAGTTGTCATCTTTGTTGTTTGGAAAGATAATTATACTTAAATATTATTCAACTCAACCTATTGTTTGATATTTAATAATATTTTATATTAATGTATTTTTTGTTTAAAATTATTTTATATTCTGCATCATATTTAAAATGGTATGAGTCGCATCGTGTGCTATGCGTCATAACTCAATGGGGAACTTTGTGTCATGATGCTTCATTTACCGTTGGCAAGTATGATATAGTGATCCTTCTCTAGTAAGAAGAATAAAAGTGCATAATCATGTCACCAAGAAGCTTGCCAAGAACAAAAACTAATACATACCAATGATAACAAAAGATGCACATCCACAATCTCTACAAATGCCTCAACAAATTCCACAAACAATCACTAGCACGTGCCACACCAAGTTCAAAGAGATCATATAGTGGCAAGATGTGCAAGTCTATACAATCTGATGGACCAGTTGAATCTAATTAATGTGGAATTAATTCCCTTTGCTCTTCTTGCTCGCCGTCCACCCTAGTGGGGCCCACAGGCTCAATCGGACCATCACAATCCTCCAAACAAAAGCTACGAATCTATATTTCTAACAATGTAATAGCCAATAATGAGTCGATATACCCGCCACTCTATAAACTAGCCAATAATGGCCAAAATTTTTTTGGAAGACCGTTGGCAAAACCAACTCCCATCAACAAAAGGACGCCTGTAGATGAGCTCATCATTATGAGGGGTACACTCCTCGTAGCGAGATCGAATATAGGCAATCCAAATACCGCCTACAGCTCTCATAGGATAATAGTCAGCTCCTTAGAGCCCATCTAACAATTATTTCTAACAAAATCCCAAAACTCAACCATGCCTCTAACCCACAAAAGGGGAATGCTCTCAAAGTTGAACATAAAGGCATATACGTTCTTGTAAACTCCAACCTCAATCATGCACCATATTTGTTTAAGACAAGAGCAGAAATGAGTCAAGTCGAGCTCGAGTCATGCCTAACTTGAGCTCAGCTCACAGGCCAAATAGGGAGCGAGCTTGAACTTGAGCACGAGCGCGAGCTCGACTTGTGGCAGTAATGGTGGGCTCGCAAGCCAGCTCACGACATTAAGGCCAAACGTGGTAGATCTGCGAAGAAGGCATTGATATGATCCTTCACCAGAGAAAAAGAATGTGTGATATGGTCCTCCACCGAAGAAGGCGTCGACATCATCATCCGTCAGGGAAGCTATCGACATGTACCACAGCTGGAGAAGAAGCCAATGATTTGTCTCTGCCAAAGAAGTCATCGATGTGATCCTCTGTAGGGGTCAACCTCGTGATCCACCATAGGCTGCAATTATTTGTTGACCTTGATACATACTCCATAACTCAATCCAATTGAACACAAAAAAGAATAGCATATATCGTAAACAATATTACAAGTCTAGCTCAAAATGCATCACACATAAAAATCGCTTTCCCATTGCCCGTTTCACAAAATGAACTATACCAACATGTTTGAAATATAGCAAATATGCAAAAAAGAAACCCTACAACACCAACTTGCCACCAAAAAAAAATTAAACATAAAATTTACCATTGCATATGACAAAATTTATCTCCGCACACAAGATGGATGAAGTTTGACGTGCACGAGTGACAAATTTCATGAGTGAAGTTCACCCAACACACATACACAACTACAAACACATAACATATATAAGTACAAGTCTATAGATATATATATTACATTAAAATTTGTTATATTAATTATAAGTATTATATACTAAAAAATCTTTTTTTTTAAATGTTATTCTTTATTAATTAAAATTATATACATATATATAACAATTTATTTTTTAATTAATTAAATGAATTAAATATATATAATACAAAAATAAAATAAAAATAAAAATAAAAACAACAAAATACTACCTTAAATCCCAAGACTCGGCCTCGATGTCGTATGTTATAGGAGTCCCATCGTAGACCATCCATCAAATACTAAAAAGAAAAAGAAAAATCATAAATATCTAGTTTCTCTCTCTCTCTCTAAATAGAGCCTAAAACCGCAAACCTCCCCATCTCTCTCGCTCAACAGACCTCACGCACCCTCTCTCATCCAATCTCCTCCCCCAATCTTTCACATGCACCCACTATCAATTCTCGGGCACACAACCAGCAGCCACCCAATCACCCACTTCCCTCTCCTTCATTTACTCCTTGCCAAACTACCAACTAGCAAGCCCACCTCCAAGCCATACAAATGCCTACTAAAGCCCTCATGGCCTCTCTTTTACTTCCTACTCATACAAACCGCAAAACTTAAGTTCTATCTCTCTCTCGCACCCTCTATCTAATAAATACAAAAAAGCTCGAAAAAGAAGAGAAGAATTAAAAAAATGTAAAAATATTTAAGAATAGAAAAAAAAATAAAAATATATATATCACATTTTTCTTCGCCGCAAAATTCGCAAAACTCACCATCAAATCTCCTAACACCGCCTCATGCACAAAGGTATAAAATGCAAAAGCCGCATTGCTAAATTGCCAAAAATAAGTATTTGTATGTGTCTTTCTTAAAGCAAAAGAGGAAATGGTATGTCATGCATTATCTCGGGTAAGTGATTAATACACGTCTTTCTTGGTACAATGAAGTAGAAGACTCGAGCTACTAAATAATAACTATTTGTACGCACCTTTCTAGACAAGGCGAGTAAATTATGTATAATAATTTTTTGTGCAAGGTATGAAGACTCATCCGCGTCTTGCTTAGCGTGCTGGTAGCAAAAAACCCAACCATGGTGCCTTACACCACCTATACACACCTTTGGGTAAGGTGGGTAGGTCTAGTTTCCTTAATTGCCCCTATACGGAAAAACATTGCAATGCTACTGAAGTTTGGATTGACATAACCTAAACATGACAATCAAAATGAACATAATGTAGTAAAAAATGAGAATGATTGAGCTATAAATTATAAACACTATAAAATAAGAATATATAACATATAAATATGTGATACATTGGAAGAACGAAACTGAACGTAGAAGTGGACATAAAATGAGCTTACAAGGGACTTGCAATGGACTTAAAAGCTTGTTAAGAGCACGAGTACAACCTCTCCTCTTGCACACATAGAACACTATTTTACGCTCTTACGCAATTGGGAAAAACTCGAGTGAATGTGAAATTTGAACCAAGGAACCCCTCCTGTTTATAGGAGAAGAGGGGATTCTCAATGGGGGCCACCACATAAGAGTGCAAAGCATGAAATGCAAAAAATGATATTTTGAAAAATGAAATAGAATCTAACTCGTGCAACCTCGTCACCAAATCCGCATTACATATATGTAAGCAACCAAAAGGCAATATTTAACAACTCAAAAAATATATATCTTGTACTTATTTTAACATGTTCCCGTAAAAAATCAAATTTGGATGATTTAAATTCTTACATGAGGTTGAAAGGTCAATTCTCAAACCAAATGCAATGCCTCAAAATTCATGCAAGTGCCTTGAAAAGTGTGCGTGTTCTCTTAATTATGCTCAAGTTTTTGAAATTAGTCATGTCAATATATCCTCTTACAAACTTATTACGCGCCCAAACTTATAAGTCTGAGAATGCTATGCCAACTAAAAATAACAAAGAACTTGGTCTCTTATACCAAGAAGAATGACTAGCAATTATTTTGAAAATGTAAACTCTTTTATAAAATTCAAATTCAAACTTGATAAATATGTATACACTTAAGCAAATTCTCATGCCTATAAGGTTGAGTTGTAAGTCTATTTCAAAATATAATCCCCCTCACAAGGACAGGAGTGGACGAGACTAACACCTTGATGATGGACACATTAATAAAAGTCTCAATCGAAAGGGATTTTATTATTTGAATGCCCTAAATCCTAATATAAGACATTTCAAGTGCAAATATAAATAAAAATACAAAAATATCAAAATTAAATACAAAACTCAAAATATTCAAGCAAAATTAATCGCCCTAATAAGCTTAAAGCAACAATCCCTCCACCCTCCATAATAATTTATTGAGGGCGACAAATTTAAAATTAACATAAGCCCACAAAGAGGCAATATCATATCAAGCTTATTGCAATAATCACTCTGGAAAGATCTCACACTAGTAAAGACATTGCATGTGTCCTCTGATAGGGTGATTTTATCATAAAAATGTAGTTAGGACCATAGCCCTCAGATCAAATTGTTCGCTGCAAAATGACACCATTAAATTAAGATCGAAGTAAGAACCCGTAAGTTCTCCAATAACTTAAACTCTTGAGTGATAAATCATAAGGTTGATAGCAAACAAAGTTTTTCTTTAGCTAAGATCAACATAAAGATTATGGTACACGAAAACTCAGGACGATGAAATCAGGGGACCTTGATTGGGTTTATCATCATTCCCCAAACCATCTATTTTAAGCTAAAGGCAATGACATTTCCTCTATCCTAAAATAAAAATATTGCTACTTTAACCAAAGCATTTAATGCCTAATGTCTCAATTGAAAATTCTCATTCATCATCAAAAGGGATAATAAACCGCACATGTTGAAAACCTAAAATCATATTTAAAATACTTGTAAAATGAGTGCAAAATCTCTAGATCGTGTTTTATCTGCAATTCAATGTCTTTTATAAAATTCACGCAGAACCGAACTCTCAAAAAAAGTCGGTCACAAATTTTCAAAGCCCACATTACAATATAAATAATTGGAATAGTGAGTTGAATTTATGGAGAGTGCCATCATTTCGAGTATTTAGATTATTCAAAAATAGAAGATGTTGCATTATGCAACACTACTTCTTTCAAAAAAAAAGGGTAAATTCCACCACCTCCTCACCAATGACAGACATGCATTACTAATGCTTCAGTTTCAACCAATGTCCTGGCCAACTCTTAACCAATAGAATACACTTACAATGAATGATCCACCCAAATCAATAGATTCCACTTTTTGTGTGTTGTACCTTAAAAAGTGTTGTACCTTCTAGCAAGGTTAAAAAATGCCCCAATCAATGTCTATTTTCTTCAAAGGTAATATATATTGTGACTAAAAGAAGAGCATTTTGTATTCTAACTTAAACAAGTAGAGATCTGGACTCAATAAACACATCCAGGTAGATAAAATCAACAAAAGCAATGCTTGATTTGATAAACCCATCCATGCAGATTAACTGTCAACCATCAACTCAGACTGACTGCTAATATCAATCAAATTGTAAACCTCACTAACGCTACTGAGATGAAAAAGATAGGTTTAGTTTTCAAAATAGCATGAACTGCATGCGAATCTCCCTTACACAACCTTATAAAGTATAAATATGCAATTTAAGCCTTAAAAATCGTCATCACTATCATCACTAGCCTTATTCAATTGTTGGTGTTGTCTTTGTGAATCCACCTCTATTCATTCCCAAGTACAAAATGAAGTGTTAACTCATATTCATCCAACTCATTTGCACAACTTATAGCCATGGTATCTATGTTCTACACTCCCTTCTCTTCTCCCGGGTTTTTTAACAACAATTACATCTACCCACAAAAGTTAAGTGTAGAATATCTAAAATAGGTCCTAGTACAATCCCTCTGAAATAGTCCTTTCTCACTCTATCCTTCCCAATTTTAACAAACATACATCCTAATATTATCATTCAACTCGGGAATTAATGATTTTTTTAGTTTCTCATCTCCAAAAGTCAAAATGAAAGCACTTATTTCAAGTATAAACCACTAGTTATTCTATTAAAAAAATTAAAAATAAACGAGTGGAATTTTTCAATAACTCATTGCTGCAGCAGCTATGGCATCAGTATTTAAGTACTCCCTTCAATACACTTGCAAAAGCACATTAACATCAGAAAGCAATTAAAAAATTTATTCTCTATCATTGTCAGGAGAAAATAAGGCATACCCTCCAACAGTTTTTGTCGTTTTCAATATTTGGAAGAGACTTTTTTTCTTGTTGCTAGTCCCCCAAACTCCAGAGCATAACGGCTCAATCATTTCCAAGTTGTGGACACTTCAATGAATTGAATAGGCTTAACGAGTTCTTTAAGCTTCCAGAAAAAAAAAATCCCATTTTTTTGAAATGGAAGAATTTATCATGAAAACAAATAGTACCTCGTAGCATCAATGTTCATGTGATCAAATGAGCCATTAAATGTAACCTGAAATGGCATGCTAAGCATTCAATTCGGAGAAATTATACAGTACCCATGAAAAATGAAGCATTTGCAAACTTACATTCATGAACTTTCTGTCACCTAACTTTCAAATTAAGAAAAAAAAAACTAGGATGACTCAACATATCTAACTGCACCACTAGTAAATGAAATTAAAACAAAAGAAAAGAAATGGAAATTTTATAAAGATATAGAAAAAAGGGGTAAAAAAAACCCTTGGAAGATTGAACTAAAGACAACCTTAAAAAACAAATAAAAAATAATGTTAGCAAATTACCAACTATTTTATAGAAACTGAAGGAAAAAAAACCTTAGTAAGAACAAACAAGTGGTTAACAAAGCAGTAAATTTTATATATTGCAATCAAACAATTTAGAAATACCAAAAAGAGAAAAAGAAAAGGTTATGCAATGATAATTTAATCAATTGAATCAACCAAATGGACTAAGAACTAGGAATAAGAAAGAGAAATCTGAAAGTCTACACTTGTCAGAAATGCAATTCTTCTGCCTTGAGGATAGCAAATGAGCAAACAAATCATTGTTTTCATTTTAGTAATAATTGCAATTTTCTGTTTAATTTGTGAAAACATGCATATGATGATGAGTGCCCGAGAATAGGATGTCACCAAATATTATAATTCCACTAGCTAGATTCGATTTATTTGCTTTGAAAGCATTTATTGATTTTCCCTGTTTCAGTTTGTTTGATGGTTCTCAAGTTCTGAGGGTTCGCCTGATTTGTTGCTATTTGCCCATATTTATCCCTGCAACAAGTAATATTTGCCCGTATTTATCCCCCCTACAAGTAATTTTGATGTTCCGAAAGCATCGCAATATCTGCTCTACAATGGCCAACGTTGGGGCGACTTTCAAGGGATGTGTTCCGCTCAGAAAAATAGGCTTTTTATTTCATTTGATGTGTTATGAAATCGATTTCCAAATATAAAATTTGTAGAAAACTGAAAATTTTATTTTTTTGGGAATAGTCTAAAAAGATTATTTCCTACTCACTCGTTCTGATAGAACAATTCAGGTTGAGTGTTAGTAAAAGATATATCTATTTGAATCATTCCTATATGTTACACTCCAGGTTGACTGAGCGGGGTTAAAATGGGGTGTGACAGAAATTGGTATTAGAGCTAAATTAAATTTAAAAGAAGCATAGTTAGATTTAGAAAGGAAGTAGGATGAGATTAAAATGAATTTAATTTATACAATTATAGGTTGGATTGAACCTTTCATTCAATCTAGTAGAATTGAATAAGGATATGCATAATTCAAAATCCCATTTTGACCCCCTTCAATTGACTTGGAGTATAATAGATAAGGAAATAGACATATTTCTTACTAACACCCATCCTGAATTACTTTTAATAGAATCAGGTGAATAAGAAAAATCTATTCAAACCATCCCAACACAAGACATTTTCCCAGTCTTAGGATTCTATCTCAATATTTCATAATTGGAAGTATATTCAAAATGCATTAAATAAAATATAGAACTTTACTAAGTTTTCCAATAAATTTTACATACCCAAAAGTCTAACTGTACAACTTTCTACTCTAATTTCTATGCACAACCAAAACAAATGTACACAAAAATACAATCACCCTCCTTCCTAGAGCTCCACTCGCTCATTCTCTTTTGTTGTAGTACAACTACTGCTAATGAACTAAAATTCAATAAAATATACAATCATATTACAAGAAATAAGAAATATATAATTTGCAATCAATTGTAAATAATATTAGAATTTTTATAAGAATCATAAGCTGTATGGTAACTCAATGCATAAAGATGTCAATCGTTGTATGTATTTTTTAACTTACTATATTTCTTGTGTTGTCAAGTTTTCAATAATTTTGACAAGTCACTTGATGACTATAGGCTTTTGCACACTTACAGCACTCTAATTCAAGATTGGATCCAAATTTTCATTTTTTTTAGAAGTGAGAGTCAGATGACTTCTATGAGTTCCCTAAGGCTTACCTTGTCAGATCTTTCGCCCTTACTTGTACGGGTCTCTCCCCCATAATATGACTTTTCTCATTTACCTTTCATTAAACTTCACATTTTCATAACATACATCTGTATATCCAGTAAATATCTATATATGCAGTAAACAAATGCTGAACTTAACTAAACAAATGCTGAACTCAAGTATACTAGTAAACAATCAACAAGCTTAATCTAAAATTAATTGCTACTGCAATTAGATAAACATACTGCCACAATTATAAAAAAGTATTACTTTTTCCTATATTACATATTGGGTATCTCACCTCATTATCTAGGGAAGTCAATGAATTCGTTCTCCTAAAACACCCTGGCCTCTTTTCCGCTTATAAACAACCTAAAGCATAAATATTTGTCTTTCATACATTCATTCTAATAAAATAAAATAGGTTATAGGAAAATCTTAAAATTGTACCTCAATTGTACTCCTCATACAACCCAAATTTTTCTTTCCCTCTCCCAAAACTCCTTCCTCTCTACTACCTTTCCTTTCCTTCTCTTTCCTTTTCTTACCTTACTATTTTATGAATTTTCTCCCTAATAGTCGTAGCAGCTCTAGCAAGCAATCGGCACCGATTCCCCACAGTTTCTACTAGCGGCTTGCTCTCTATTCAAACACTAGAGAACGAGGGGAACAAAATGAAGGAAAGGGGCCAGTGTTTTACTTAATTATATAAAAGATAATATACTAATGCCTTAATGCCTTACCCACTACCATGGTTCAGCCCACCCCAACTGCGTGATGCCATCTACCTATGCATGTTGAGTTTAGTGGAGGGAGAAAAATTTTGCTATAGTAATAAAAGTTAATTAACATTTAATTAACTATTAATTACATACTTAAATTTTAAATATTATATTAGTGATATATATATATATATATATATATATATATATATATATATATATATAAAAAGCTTGTAAGTTAGATATACTTCTATATATCAAAATACTCGAAATTAAAAATATGATTTAATAAAAATAATTTTGATTTTTTACGGAGGAATGATAAAATGGGTTAAATTTTGGGGAAAATTTCAGGCTTGCATCTTTTTTTTTTGAAAATTTTGGGTATTATAATACAACCCTCCTTATTAAAATTTCATCCTCAAAATTTTTGTCTTAGTGGCCATCAAATAAATGAGGAAATTTTATCTAACTTATCCTTTCTCTAAGGTTGCCTCTTGTTATGGTTTGTATTTTCATTTGATTTTAACATAAGGGATATGACGGTTTCAGAGTTGTTTAGAATCAAAAAGCTAATATTCTCTCTGGTTCCTCAATGCAAGTCAAACTCTTCTGTACGTCAATTTCAGCATGTAAAAATTTTTTGATTGACATCTGTAACCCATTTCCTTAGTAGTGATACATGGAAATTATTATGAATATTTGACATGTCAGCTGAAAAAGCAAGCCTGTAAGCAACCTTACCAATTTTATTAATAACTTCAAAAGGTCCTATATACCTAGGACTCAATTTACCTCCTAGCCCAAATTTGGCTATACCTTTCATAGGTTTAACCATTAGAAATACAAAATCACCAATCTCAAAGTCTACTACTCTGTGCTTGGGATCATAATATTTTTGCTGATGATCCTAAACAGCTTTCAATCTGTCTCTGATTAATCTGATTTTCTCTGTTGCTTTATCAACTAGTTTTGAGCGCATTAATTGTCGTTCTCCTACTTCCACCCAATTTAATGAAATTCTACACGTTATACCATAAACTGTTTCATATGGTGTCATTGGTATACTTAATTGATGTCTATTCTTATAAGAAAATTCTATTAGTGATATGTGGTCCTTCCAATTATCTCCAAGATCCAAAACACATAATCTCAAGAATATCTGAATTGTTCTTTTAGATTGACCATCAGTCTAAGAATCAAAAGCTATACCGAAATATAGATTTGTGCCCAAGCTTTTTTGAATGCTTTTCCACAACCTAAAAGTGAATCGACCATCCCTATCAGAAACAATAACTTTTGAAATACCATGTAAATCTGATAATCTCTCACATACAGGCGTGCAAATTATCTACTGAATCAATTTGCATGAAAGCTGATTTTGTCAGTCTATCAATAATCACCCAAATGCTATCATGCCCCTATCTGCATCTATAAAATCTCATAACAAAATTCATTGCAATATCTTCCCACTTCCACTCAGGGATAAGTAGTGATAGCAGTAATCCCCTCGGTCGCTGATATTCAGCTTTCACAATTTGATATGCTTCGCACTTAGATACATACTCAGCCTGAGTAATGAGCTTCCTGCAAAATTTGATTTCTTAATTATAGATCACTAGGTACCCATAGTTGAGATTTATGCTTTAAAATTTTGTCAGTATCAATAGAAAGATCTGATCTTTCCCTAACTAAGCCTTAATTAATTTTGGATACTCACTATCGACCTTTTGAGCTTTTTTAATTCGATCAGTTAAAGTTGGTTTTGTAATCATCTGATGTAAGTATTCCACATTTATAAAGTCTCTAACCTCCAATTGCAGATTTTCATTTGCTTGATCAATTGAATCTTTTGAGTAATCATCCAATTTATAATTCCAACGTATTTGCGACTCAAAGCATCGGCCACAATGTTAGCTTTTCCAGGACAATACTGAATATCCATGTCATAATCTTTGATTAGCTCCAACAATCTTCTCTGTCTCATATTTAATTTTTTTGTGAAAATATGTATTTTAAACTCTGATGATCGATGAAGATTTCACATCTCACCCATACAAATAATGCCGCCAAATTTTTAAAGCAACACCACTACTGCCAGCTCTAAATCATGAGTAGAAAAAAAAAATTATGTAGCTTTAACTGCCTCAATGTATATGCAATTACCTTTCTGTTCTGCATTAAAATACAGCCTAAACCATTTAAAGAAGCATCACTATAAATCTGAAATCCTTCTATTCCTATGGAATTGCCAACATTGGAGATGTAGTCAGATGTATCTTCAATACTCGAAAGCTCTTCTCACATTTTGTAGTTCATTTAAACTTAATATCCTTTCACATCAGCTTGGACAATAGCATAGCAATTTGTGAAATCCTTAAACAAACCTCCTATAATATACAGCCAAACTAAAAATACTACGAACCTCTATAACATATTTAGTGTGGGCCAATCCAAAATTACTTTCAGCTTTTGTGAGTCTACTGAAATCCCTTCGCCACTGATAATATACCCCAAGAAGGTAATGCTTCTAAGCAAAAATTCACATTTTGAATTTTTTGCATACAAGTGATTTTTCATCAATGTTTCCAAAACTATTCTTAAATGCTCAGCATGCTCATCATCAATCTTTAAGTATATCAGAATGTCATCAATGAAAATAATCATAAATTGATCTATATAATTCTAAAAAACCTTATTCAACATAACCATAAAAATAGCAGGAACATTTGTCAACCCAAAAGGCATTACTACGAATTAAAAATAACTATATCTGGTCCCAAAAGCTATCTTATTTATATCTGCTTCTTTAAACCTCACTTGATGATATCCTGATCTTAAATCAATTCTGAAAAATATTATAACACTTGCTACTGATCAAACAAATCATCTATGTGAGATAGTGGATAATTGTTCTTAATAGTCACTTTGTTCAACTCTCGATAGTAAATACACATTCACATAGATCCATCTTTCTTCTTAACAAAAAGCACAGGTGCACTCCAGGGTAAAAAAGCTAGCCCCGATGAATCACTTATCCATAATTTCTTGCAATTCTTTTGGAGCCATTCTATAAGGAGATTTGTAGATTGTCGATATTCCTGATTGCATCTTGACTGATGGAACACACCACATTATGACACTGACTGAGGACGCAATGTATTCGTGTATGTAAATGAAAAAGATTATGAAAAAAGAAAAGAAATGGAAAATAAATACCTTCATTGGTACTATTTTAGACGGCGTCTCCTATGAAGGTTGTATTATTTATGAGAAAAGATAAAGATATAAAGATATCATATATGGATAATATTGAAAGTCTTGAAATGAAATGAATTTAAACGGAATTATTTTATATTTGGAAATGAGCATGTATATTATTTCAAAGGCCTTGTGTTATTATAATTTAGATGCATAATTTACTCACTGAGTTTTTTATGACTTACTCTTAATTTTATAAATGAACAGGTATTTTTCAAAGCTTAAAATGAGTAGAAGAGAAGATAATGTATATCATAGGTGTAGTGCACAAAAAAAACGGTATTTATAATATTTAACTTTGTTTTAAATTTTGAGGTTTTAGTGGCTCTTTCTTGTATTGAAAATAGTTAGTAATTGAAATTTAATCAACCGTCCAACCGTTTATTCCCGTCTTATTAATTTGAGGCTCCAGACTAAGTCATGACAAAAATGGTATCAGAGCGCTAAGTTAGTTTCTTAGGAATATGAATTGTAATTAAAGAGAAATAGAAATAATTTATAAAATTATCCGTGAAAAATTTAGAGATTCAATTAGATAGTATAATTAATTATCTTATTCTTATATAAATATATCAAGTATGCGGATGATCAATAGGAAGTAACTGATAGAAATATGAAAGATAAGAAGTACCACCTGAAATGACTGTGAACACCAATACCTTTACTCAGATGATGATAGTTATGACCCAACTGCTTCAGGAATCATGATCATAGCCTAGAGTTGGAG
Organism: Dendrobium chrysotoxum; assembly: GCA_019925795.1. Taxonomy (NCBI): domain Eukaryota; kingdom Viridiplantae; phylum Streptophyta; class Magnoliopsida; order Asparagales; family Orchidaceae; genus Dendrobium; species Dendrobium chrysotoxum. The sequence continues at coordinate 21,135,202 of CM034309.1, forward strand.
TGGACAAATATCCAAAGTTATTCCAGGACATGCGACCACCTCTATTCAAAGGTAATGAGGGACCGATTGAGGCTGAAAATTGATTACTTTGTATAAAAAAAATATTAGATAGCATGTCGTGTCCTGATGAAAAGAAAGTGTCACTCGCTACATTCATCTTGATGGAGAAGCAGAAAGGTAGTGGAGAGGTCAACGTGAAAACAGATTAGGAGATATTCCAAATTTATTGGTTAACTAGGAAGACTTTGTGGAACTTTTCAGAGAATGGTTCGTACCTATGTCAGCAAGGAGATAGATGCAGAACAAATTTATAAGACAGGTTCAAAGAGAAAAATCAGTAATGCAATATGAAGCAGAATTTACAACTTTATCTAGATATGCACTACAACTGATTTCAACAGTATGGGAGAAATGTTATCGATTTCTATCTGGTGTAAAAGATGCAATAGACAATATTTAATACCTTTAGAAATCGAGGATTATTCAGTATTGGTAGAGAAAGCTAGATTGGTAAAAATTAACTTTTAAATAACTCAAAAGCGAAGAGATCATTATAAAAGGAAGAGGGTTGAAGAAGATATCCAAAGCAATCAAACTGAAGGATCAAATGGGAAGAAGCCCAAGTTTATCCCTAATGGAGTTGGTAGTGCTGCTTTGAGTAAAGTCATGGTTGCTTGGGCTAAGTGTGGAAGATTTCATAAAAGTGAATATTTGATGGGTTCCAACACTTGCTATTGGTGTCATCAACCTGGACACATGGCAAAATATTGTCCTACTTTGGTACAGGGAACTTCAGGAGAGAAGAGATCAAGTGAAGCACCTTTACAGAATAGCTTTGGCAAACAGAAGATGATAGAATCAACATTTTCAACTCCATCACAATCTCAACCAAGAGAGAATGGTTGACCTCAAGTTTATGCTTTGACTCAGCAGGAGCTTAATGAATCAATAGATGTTAATAAAGATGAATGAGATGTCTTTAATATAGTAACTTGTTATGTTATAGATGTTTAGCTTTATCTATTTATTTTATTATGTTATATCAGATGTTTATCTTCATATGTTATATCGGATATTATGTATCCAATATTAAAGTTTATGTTGAATGAAATTTAAGAAGTTAGTTTGCTTAAGTATCGAATAGTTATGTTCAAATTAACTCATAATAATATATTATGACTAAAAGTCATATGTAAATTTCGAGGAAAAAATTTTTATAAGTGGAGATTGTAAGAACCGATTTTGCCGTTCAACTGAATCGGCTCTATTTAACAAGCGAGCAAAGCAAACAACCCAAGCGGGCTGCGTGCATGCGTGCAGCTTTTGGCGGAGTTCGAATTGCACATTCAAGCGAGGAATCGCATGCGAGAGTGCAAAGAAGCGACTTCTTAGGAGAAATATGTCCATTTCACTCACTCCAGTGGAATCAAATGAATGTGAAAGCAGCAGTCGAGAGGAAGCTATGATCGAGAGGAAAAAGGAGAAGGAAATAGAGAGACAGAGAAAGGAAGAAGAGAGAGAGACGAGTGAGACCGAGAAAGAGAGAGCACGAGCCTGAAAGATAGAAGCAGGTGAACAGGCTAGAGCTCAAGGGAATTTTCAAGAGAAGAGGTAGGTTTTCCTATTTATTAAAATTTATATAAGTCTAGATTCAACAACAACAACAACAACACTGTCGTTGCCAGGTCCCAAATCCTGGATGAGAAAAGTGGAGGGTTGCGTTAGGTAGTCGACAGCCAGCGTAAAACTTGTCGAATAATAATGACATGAATCCTTTAAAAAATTGTGTTAATACTAGGGCTTCCCCTGGAAGCGACGCGCTGTATGGCCTGAATACAGCGACAAGTGTGCAAGGGCCGCTGCACCGCCGCCCGGGTGCAGTGTTAAATAGGCAAGGGTTCCCACATCAAGGACGGATGTGGGCAAAGAAGCTAGTCCATGAAACTAAAATTAGGATAGGAACTTGGAATATAGGTTCTCTTACAGGAAAATTAATGAAATTAATATATATTATGATTCGTAGGAAGATAAATATTTTGTGCATTCAGGAAACTAAATGGGTTGAAGAGAAGGCTAAGGAGATTGATTGTTTAGGATTTAAACTTTGGTATTCGGGTAGGAGTCGTACTAGAAATGGTGTAGGCGTGATTTTAGATAATAGTTTGAAGGATAATATTATAAATATTAATAGAATTGGAGATAGAATTATAGCTTTAAAGATTGTTGTTGATGCTAAGATTGTTAACATTATAAGTGCTTATGCTCCTCAAGTGGGTTTAGATATGGATTCAAAAGTAAAATTTTGGAATGATTTAGAAGAATTAATATAAAAGATACCTCTTGAAGAAAGAGTTTTTATTGGAGGAGATTTAAATGGACATGTTGGTAAAGAGGTAGATAATGTTAAAAGCATTCATGGTGGCCATAGGTTTGGAATGACAAATGAAGGTGGTAAGTCCATATTAGATTTTTGTTTAGCTTATGATTTTTTAATTGCTAATACCTTATTTAAGAAAAGGAATGAGCATCTCATAACTTATAAAAATGAATATAACATAACTCAGATCAATTATTTTCTTATAAGAAAAGTAGATCGTTTAGATTGCAAAGATTGTAAAGTTATTCCGAGTGAAAATTTATGTACCTAACATCGTTTATTAGTTTTGGACTTGAAGATAATGAGGCAGAAAATAAAAAATAAAGTAAAATGATATTTTTAGATTAGATGGGGGTATTTAAAGAATATTAATAAAAATATTTTTGAGAGTAAGATTTTAGATCTTAAGATTTTGTCTGTATATGAGGATGCTAATGTTATGTGAGAATAAGTGGCTAGTGATATTAAGAATATTGCAAAAGATGTGCTTAGAGTTTCAAAGGGAAAAACTCCTAATAGTAAAAATAGTTGGTGGTGGAATCCAAATGTGCAAGAAAAGATTAAAAATAAGAATATTTGTTATAAATATTGGTTTAATTATATAAATTCTGATAATTGAAAAATATATAAAGAGGCACGTAAGGAATCTAAGAAAGTAATATGCGATGCAAAGAGTTTAGCTTTTAGTGATTTATATAATAGATTAGATACTAAGTAGGGAGAAAGATATATATATATAAGTTAGCCAAACAAAGAGATAGGAGTAGTAAGGATTTAGTTCAAGTGAAGTGTATTAAGGATGAAGATCAAAAAGTACTTTTTTTAGAAGATGATATTCAAGAAAGGTGGATGAGATATTTTGCTAAACTTTTTAATAAAGAATGTGAAAATAAAATTGGCTGTAGTGACCTTAGCACCCTAAATAAAAATAAAGATTTTTGTTTTTATAGGCGTATTAGTAAAACTGAAGTTAGAGAGGCTTTAAAGAAAATGAAGGGTGGAAAAGCTGTTGGACCTGATGATATTCCAATAAAGGTGTGGAAATGCTTAGGAGAAGAAGGAATTTCTTGGCTTACTAAACTTATTAATACTGTTTTGAAGACTAAAAAGATGCCAGATGAGTGGAGAATGAGCATGTTAATCCTTATTTTTAAGAATAAAGGTGATGCACAAGATTGTGCGAATTATAGAGGAATTAAGTTAATGTGTCATACTTTAAAACTATGGGAACAAGTTATGGAGCATAGGTTGCGGCGTGATATTAATGTTTCTCAAAATCAATTTGGATTCATGCCGGGCAGGTCTACTATGGAAGCCATACATTTATTAAAAGGTTTGATGGAGAAATATAGAGAGAATAAGGAGGATTTACATATGATATTTATTGATTTAGAAAAAGCATATGATAAAGTTCCAAGAGAAGTGCTATGGAGAGTTCTTGAAATAAGAGTGGCTTTACCCTTAGAGATAGAATACGAAATGAGCATATTCGTGAAAAGGTTGGAGTAGCTCCAGTGGAAGATAAGATTAGAGAGAGTCACCTTAGATGGTTTGGTCACATAAAACGGCGGCCTCCCGATCACCCGGTTAGGAAAGTAGAGGTCTTAGATTTGACTTATATTAAGAAAGGTAGAGGTAGACCTAAAAAGACTTGGTTAGAAAATATTAGAAATAATCTTTCTTTATTAGATTTAAACGAGAATTTGACTTTTAACAGGACACAATGGAGAAAAAGGATTCATGTAGCCGACCCCACGTAGTAAGATAAAGGCTTGATGTTGTTGTTGTATAAGTCTAGATTATAATTTAAAATTTCTAGATTAAAATGATTAATGTTATTATATGCATATATTTAGAAAGAGAATAAACTTAATATTTATATATGATTTTAATTAGATAATAAATAAATTAATTATTATGAATCTAATTAAATAAGAATATATATATATATGTTGAGAATTTATATTTTTGTAATATTAAAATAAAGTATCTTAATAAAGAACTTATTTAATAATAATAATGTAAGAATCGATCTGGCTGGTTTAAGTGAACCGGACAGTTAATAAAGCAGGCCACGAATAGGCCATCTAGCGCGCGAAGCAAGAGAAGTGAGCGGGCCGACCGCGAGCGCGAAAGCATCGGGCGGAGTCGAATCGCAAAATCGAGCAAGGAAATGCGTTCGAATGCGAAAAGTAGCGACTCCTTGTGTGAAATAATTGTGTTTCGCTCACTCCTGTGGAATCAAAAGAACGAAAGAGACTGAAAGGCAGCCGAAAGGAAGAAAAAGGAACTTTTTAGATTCGCGGGTGGCTTCGTTGTTTGAAGACGACAGAGAGTGAGAAAGGGTTAGATCGAGAGAGAGAAGAGGAGAAGGGAGTCGGCACTTGCGAGCAAGCCGCTAAAGGGAAAACTACATGCATGAAGATTAGGGCTTGAGTTTGAAAGAGATTAGGAAGAAAGGTAAAGTTTTTTTTTATATATGTTTAGCTAATATATCTGTTAAATTTTAAAATAATATTTACTGTCTAATTATGAAAGAGACCATAATTAAATTAGTATTATGAGTTTTTAAATTAGATAAAGAATAAATTAAGTTTATATTATGTTAAATTGTAAATTATATTTTGACGAACAATGAATTTAAGAGTCAAGGATAAATTATATAGAAAATATTAATATATTTTAATAAAATATAAAAATTTTAAATGTTGAGAATTTACAAGCGATTCGTAAATTAAACAATAATTAAAGATAAATATTGACATTATCCATATTTAAATAATAAAGCGAGGAGAATAAATTATTAATTTAAAATTTAATACTTTTAGAAATCAATTAAATATGAGAGAAACTAGGTGATTTAACTAGCTAATTAGAGAGAAAGAGAGAGAGAAAGAAATTTATAATTAAGATTTTAATTATTAGAATAATGAAATTTTATGTAATAATTTTAATATTTACATAATATAATATAGGTGTTAAGCTGGCTTCAGAGTGGTGACTAAAACAAATTGTCAAGGCATCCGATTTCAAAGTGAGTACTCATGTCTTTTAATTACAGTAATAATTTTATTCTTTCTTAAAGTAAATGTATTGAAAGATAATGATATTTGCTTATTAAGTATTTATTGCAAATTAGATTATAATCAATCTTTCTCATATCGAATGATTGATAATATTGAATCAAATGAAAATAAATATGTCATTATTTATATTTTCATAAATGGTAAATGAATGATATGATTTATGTAGAATGCTTGCATATAAATGTTGACTGATGGAACACACCCTCTTATGATATTGGCTGGAGACGCAATGTACTCATGCACGTAAATAGAAAAGGTCATGAAAAAGGAAAAGAAAATAAAAAAGGAGTACCGTCATTAATATTAAATTAGTTAGAGGCTCCTACATCGGTTATATTATTTATGAGAAAGAAGAAAGATATAGATAAATATATTGTATATGCATAATATTCAAAGTCTTGAAATAAAAAGAATCTAAATGAAATTACTTTATAATATAAATAAAATACTCATGCATATTGTTCTAATTACCTTGGGTTATTATAATTTAGAAGCATATTTCACTCGCTGAGTTGTGACTTATTTCTAATTACTCTAACATTTTCAGGTATAATTTAAAATAATTAAAATAAGAAGAGAAGAAAATGTGTACCGTAGATGTGACGCACCAAATAAAAGGTATTTAATTCATTTTATATCAGTTATTTTTTTAAGTTTTAGTGACTCTTTCAGTGTATTGGAGATAGATTTAACAAATAAAAATTTAATCTACCATCCAACCGTTTGTACCCGCCTCGTTAATTCAAGTCTTCGGGTCGGATCATGACAAATAATAATAATAATAATAATAATCAAATTGAATTATAAGATTAATTACAAATAAATAGAAAGAGCACATGTTTGAGAGATTTCATTTAATTAAATGAATAATTTTGAGATGAACAAATTAAAGATTTTTTTAATAAAAAAAATGATAGTATATATAATTAGCTATGATGAGAAGTTATTAAATATAGAAGGTTTATAATGATTCATATCTAAATGATAATACGAGAACAAATTTTATCATAATTTAATAAATAAGATATAAGGTCTATTTATGTATGTTTAATAAATAATTAGAAAAAGAAAAAGGGCAATTTATGTATTATAAAATAATAGTAATAATAAATTTATGAGAGTAAAAATAAATAATATATTTTGATAATATTTTAAATATACCAATTAGAATGTATTTATATAGGTATTAAGCTGTTAGCGGTGAAGTGTTGATTATGGCAGATTGTCAAGGCATCCGATTATAACGTGAGTACTCATGCATCAATTTTATAGTAATAACAATGTTTTCTTTAATTCAAGTACATTGAATTAATTGATATTTGTTAGTTAATGATTACTGTAAAATTTTAACATTTCTTCTTTTTAAATGGTCATATTGAAGTGATTGATAGTTAGCATGATTATTCAGCATATGCATTATAGAAAATTATTGAATGATAAATGAATGAAATAATTATATACAAATGCTTGTATGTGCATGTTGACAAATAGAGCATCTCCCTTAATGGTAATGGCTGGAGACGCAATGTACCCGTGCAAGTAAAATGAAAAATTTTATAAAAAAAAAAGAAATGAAAAATAAGTACCTTCATTGGTACTATTTTAGACGGTGTCTCTTGTGACGGTTGTATTATTTATGAGAAAAGATAAAGATTTGATATATGCATAATATTGAAAGTCTTGAAATGAAATGAATCTAAACAGAATTATTTTATATTTAGAAATGAACATGCATATTGTTTCAAAAGCCTTGGCTTACTGTAATTTAGATGTATGATTTACTCATTGAGTTCTTTTATGACTTACTCCTAAATTTATAAATGAATAGGTATTATTCAAAGCTTAAAATGAGTAGACGAGAAGATAATGTATATCGTAGGCACGGTGCACCAGAAGAAAAGTATTTATAATATTTAACTTTGTTTCAAATTTTGAGATTTTCGTGTCTCTTTTTATGTATTGAAAATAGTTAGTCAGTAATTAAAATTTAATTAACCGTCCGACCGTCTATTCCCGCCTCGTTAATTCGAGCCTCCGGACCGGGTCATGATATCACCAACATAGTGCAGCGAGTAGCTGGGTCCTTTGTCACCAAAGAGGTCTTCTTCCCAAAGCTTCCCTTAAGACAAACTTTGACATGAAGGAACTCAGATACAAGTTTGCCAGAGAAACCATATAAAAACCTCCTCTCACACTCCCTTGAACTCACAAGAATCTTCTCTCTCTCTCAAACTTCACCATTTCTCTCCCTAGCTCAAAGCTTTCTTTTCAACGCTTTCTCACAGAAGACAATCCAATAACTGCCAAAAGACTCTCTTAAACGAATTAAGAGATACATTTACACAAGGATTCAAAAAATCCTAAATTTTAAATTTGAGTTACTCTATTCGTACAGTACATTCTATGGATTGTACAAATATGATTATGTCAAAGTCCCTATTAGTCCTATATGAAGAACGAGCCTCAGTACAATTAATTCAAGAATCTTAAACGAATCGTAACATACGAATCATTAATCGTATAGTATGATTAGTACATTTACTTAAGTTCGCCCAGGACAATCCCTGGGACAATAAAAAATTGTCTATATTAATCGTCCAGTATGATTTTCTTCGAACTGTAAAATTAGTTCAATCCAATCAAGATTCGTACAAGACAATCCCTGAGACTATATACATCGTACTGTACGAACTACAAAAAATTTGAACTTCTAAGTTTCACTCTCATGTGTGTGCACGGTTGCTAAGCTAGCATACACCTTTTATAAAACAATTGATTCGAGAAAAATAAAAATAAATAAGCAGAAATACAAACTCTTGCAAACATCAAACCTATTATACTCAGTCATTAATCCTTTGTTGATGCATGGTGTACGATGTACCTGAAATGTTAGTGCATACAAGAGAAATATGCAATAAAAATACTAAGATAAATAAAGTAAAAATCCAATAATATTTCTTATCATCAAAATCATAAATTTGAAATCCCGAATTGCAACAAAGTTGACCTATTTTGTGTACATAATTTTTTGGTGTATATTGAAGCTAGAGTAGGAAGCTGTACATTAAAGTTTTTGGATATGTAAATTTTATTTGAAGGTTTAGTAAGCTCTGTGTTTCATTTGTTGTGTTATAAATATATTTTCAAATATGAAATTTGTAGAAAAATAAAAAATTTGTTGTGTTGGGGATAGTCTAAATAGATTATTTCCTACACACACGATTCAGATAGAATAATTCAGGATGAGTGCTAGTAAGAGATATATCTATTTGAATTCTTCTTATCTGTTACACTCCAGATTGACTAAAAGGGGATCAAAATGGGGTGTGACATGGAATGTGTTCTCAAATGGTCAAATTCCCTTGGTCCGGTCCAATTTATTTGGTTTGATTAGTTTTCTGGTATTTTATTGGTTAAACTCACTTGTTGGTTCTTGAATTCTAATGATTCACATGATTTATTATTATTCAGTTGTGCTTAACCTCAATCTGCCTGTGTTTATTCTTTAGTGATACTATTCATGCTTATACAATAGTGTTTATTGTTTTTCTTGTTATGTCGTTGTTCCTTCATGTGATTCCACTGCTTAGACGAGTCTCGATTTGTATGTTTAAAGTTGCTGTGTCAATTGATCATGATTTTTTCTATGTGATTTGTGATTAATTTGTTTTGAGACAATTCAAAGACTAACAATTGAGGGAATCGATGTCTACAAACACAAAATAAAAAGCATATAATTTTCAGTTTTTGGCTTGATAAATTTTGCGGATACTTTCAAACTTGTAATTATGTTGGATATTGAATTCACCAAGTATGGTGTAAGGATTGATTATCAGTTTCAGAAGTCATTTTCGTGCTGCTTGGATATTTTACTTGGTAACTTCTTACCTTGATTTTTTGCTTTCTTATTTTGTGATTGATTTTTGCAAATGTGAATAATTTTAGCCAAAATTGTCTTAAGTTCGATTTTTTTTTTTTTTTTTTGGGTGACTTAAATTTTGGCCCGTGAATTTATATGTTTTCAAATTCTCAAAAAATTTCTAAAATCAAAATATCATTAAATTATCATTTGTTTGGATTGTGTGTATTTTCATTTTTGCACCAATAAAAAAGTGAGTGATTTTTTAATTAGTGGTCTTAATTATTAATCCAATCACCCTAAGGCCCCACTCCCAAGATACAACGAAAAAAAAAAAGATATGATAAAAAGAGGGCAGTAGAAGCAAAAATAGATTAGTTGAAAATTCATGTAGTTCAAAGGCAAGAAAATAAATATAAGCAAACACAAAAAAAAGATAAGCTAAGAAAATAAAACAAAAGAAGGGCTACATACTGACAACGAGTGATTTGTCACAATAACACCCTTCTCTTCTTCGATCCTATTTATGTGATAAATTTCAAAAGAAATTAACCAGTTTTCGAAGTTGAATTTTGTGTCATGCAAGAATAACTTGGAATGCATGGCAAACGCATTAATTTGACCACACAAAACAACAACAATTGCAAAAACAAAAGGACCATCAGATTTTTGTATTTCTAGAAACAAGTGATTGTAAAAGAGATATAAAAGAAAGTATTAAATTTTAGAAATAGAAAATGATTATTATGCCTCTGAAATATGCAAAAGAAAAATACAGTGAGGTTTGATTCCTAAAGAAAAGAGTATTAAGAGCACTTGCATGAGAAAAAATAATACAGAACAAATTGAGAAAGATATTTGAGCTTAAAAGAAGATAATTTTAAGCTGTTTACATGCCTTCTGATAAAAATTCCAGCCTGAATTTCACTCGTGCATAAAGACTATGTTCAAGTACAACTAAATTTTTGCAATTAAGCCTTTTATAATCCTTCACTATGAAATCTGTTTAATGATCATGGAACCCACAAATAAACCAATCTTATTACGAATTCTTAATCACATGGATTAAGAATTTTAACTGTTGGATCGGTCCGATTAACCTTTAGATTGCAACCGGTGTCACTTCTTCCTCTTCTAGTTGTCAGCTCTTAGGATATTTTTTCATTTTTTGGAAATAATTTTGATTTATTTTCATTGTTAAGACTTTTAGATTAGTCCATCTATACTTTCAAATTTTGTACAGAATCAAATAATAAAATTTAAAATATCTTTTTTCGAATTTTCTACATAGTATTAGAGCAAGTTTACAGTTTCCTTCTTCCAATATTTGTTCTCTTTATTTTTTGTCGAGACACTTCCTTCCCTTCATTATATCTAGTTTCTTTGACTTCTCTTCTAATGAGTCAACCATCATAAATGATGAAAGTCAGATTACGGGTGAACCTCTCAGGCTACAAGCCTCACATCACTTGAATGGCAGAAACTATTTAACATGGTCCCAAATCATAAAAACCTTCTATAAAAGAAAGAAAAAGATCCATCAACTTGTGTATCCTTCTCCATAATCGAAAAATCTAAAATTTATACTTTGGTACGAAGCGGATTCCATGATCATGACATAGTTATTGTTGAACATTATATGGTTGTAGAATACCATGACGTTTGAAATCAGTTGGTAATACATGTTCCTCTCCACCACAAAACAGGTTTAGGATGTCGTCAAACAAATGCACTAAAAAATGTAGGATGTTGAACTCATCTACGAAAAAAAACTAAGACATCAACAACCAAAATAACATTTTAATTATTGAGTAATTTAACTTTCATTAGCTTGAACTAAATTATTACTAAGTTCTCAAGATGACATACTACGATAACGTGGTAACTCTCAAGCAATTTGTAGAAAGAGAGTGTTTAAGCTCCTTGCAGTATTCAATAATAATTTTGACCAAGCTCATGTCCAAATCTTACGTGGATAAAATCTACCATAAGGTCCATTACTAAATGAGATTTGTTTCCCTCATATTAGTCTAAGAAAGAAGGTGATGCGCCTTGGTATCAAAAATAGCAACAAATTCCAAGAGATTCAACACAAAAACATATTTTTATTGATAGAAAACCAAATATGAACAAAACAAGATACAATGGATCTCTTTCGAGAGAAGGACCTTCACTCCCAAACCCTAGACGCCGCTAGGATCCCTCACACAAGAGAACTAAAGCACTAAAAATAAATTTCTGCATACAAACATAACATAAAGCCTATATTTATAGCAAACAATAAAAAAACAAATTCCAAAACAGCAGCCTCCCCCAATTTCCTCTCAAATTAGCCCCTAAATCAGCCCCCAAATCAGCCCTATCTAATTAGGAAATATCTCATAATTAATCAGCCCTCAAATTTGCCCTTTTTAATTAGAAAATATCTCCTAATTAATCTCCTTCAAATCAACCCTTTTTAATTAGGAAATATCTCATAATTAATCCCTTCCTTAATTCCTCTTCTCACATATATAATGATAGGTTTAATGGGCCCCACAAGGGGGGCTAAATTGCCCTCTCCCATATCAATACTTCCCTCCCCAAAATGCACCTTGTCCTCAAGGTGATAGGGAACTGTCTCCTAATTGCCTCGTATGGCTCCCATGTGGCATTATGCTCTGGCAGATCTTTCCACTTGATTAGCACGTCTTGTGCCCCTGTCTCCCCTCTGCGCACACCCGCTACTTCTAGGGGTTCCAAAATGACCTCTATATCCTCTGTCGAAGTTGGAGGTAGAGATGATGGTGTATGCTTTCCTATTGCCTTCAACTGTGAGACATGAAAGACTGGGTGCAAAGTTGATGAAAGTGGTAGCCTCAGTCAATAAGCTACTACTCCAATATGCTTCATGATCTTATAAGGCCCAAAGTACCGCAGGGATAATTTCTCACTCCTACTGGCTAGTGTTTTATGTCTATAGAGCCTCAATTTTAAGTAAACCATACCTCCTGGCTCAAAATTTATTTCTCTTGTGCTCATCATCCTTACTTTTTCATGATATGTTGGGCTCTGAACAAATTCCCTTTAGCTCAGATAATACCATGTCTCTCTCCTCTAAGTACTGCTCGACACTGGACACGGTGTAGCGCCCTGCCAATAATGAATCAGATGTGGTGGATCTCTCCCATAGAGAATTCTGAAAGGAGTGGTCTTTGCTGTTGAATGGTACGAGGTGTTGTACCAATATTCTTCTCACGCAATCCAACTTGCCCAACTCTTCAGCATTTTTGATACAAAGCATCTCAAATAGGTCTATATGCTTCTGTTGTCCACTTCTTCCTGGCTATCTGTCTGGGGATGGCAGCTGTGCTTCTCTTCTAGATTGTCCCCTACAAACAAAAAAACTCCTTCCAAAAGTGGCTAAGGAACATCTTATCCCTATCAGACACAATAGACTCTGGAAATCCATGCAAGCGTACCACCTCTCGTATAAAAACAGTAGCTATAGAGATCGCAGTGTAAGAGTGCTGCAGAGGGGTGAAGTGTGCATACTTGCTCAGACGATCTACTACTACCAGTATCACTGAAAATCCCTCCGAAAGCGGCAACCCCTCAATAAAATCCATTGTCACTTCCTCCCACACCCTCTCCGACAGGGCTAGAGGTTGTAGTAACCCTGGTAGTGTCATGGTTAAGTACTTGTGTCTTCAGCACACATCACATCTGGTTACTCAATCCTCTACATCACGGCGCATCCCCACCCAATATAATTCTGCTAATAATTGACAGTAGGTTTTCTAAGCTCCTGAATGTCCTCCAACTGCACTGCCATGAAACTCCTGCAACAGCGTGAGAATATATCTCGATCCTCTCGGTAGAATGAACCTCCCCTAATGTAGCAGCTGGACTCCTCTCAATGTGTTACCAGGATGACTATCCGAGTTCTACAGCAAATCGGATCTGATCTTCCTCAGCCCTCATCTTGTTCACTCTCTTGTTTCAAAGCTTCCCAATCTAGGATCATGGGTACTAACAAAGCTGCTAACTGAGGCTCTTCGCCTTTCCGGGATAAGGCATATGTTGCCTTATTTCCTAAGCACGGTCAATATTGTATCTCAAAGTCATATCCAAGCAACTTGGATAACCACCGCTGATGCTCCTCTATGACCATCCATTGTTCCAACAAATACTTCAGGCTCCTATGATCTGTCCTAACTAGGAAATGTCTCTCCAATAAATAGGGTCGCCATTTTTTAATAGCCAAGACAATGGCCATCAGCTCCTTCTCGTATACAGACTTGACTCTCGTCCTGGCTGTGAGCACCTGACTGAAATAGGAGATAGTACGTCAATCATGCATGAGCACTGCCCCCAGTCCATATCCTGACTCATCTGTATCCACCACAAATGGCATGCTGAAGTCGGGAAGTGCTAACACTGGTACATTGGTCATCACCTTCTTCAACTGCTCGAAAACCTGCATAGCCGCCTCCCCCCATTTGAAATTGTCCTTCAGCTGCTCAGTCAATGGCCATGCTATCGTACTATACACTTGCACAAACTTTCAGTAGTATTCAATGAGGCTTGAGAACCCTCTCAGCTCTCTTGCATTCTTAGGTAAAGGCCAATCTAGCATAGCCTCAATCTTGGACTGGTCTACTGCTACGCATACTTTACTCACATGTCCCAGGTACTCCACCTGTGGTTGTGCAAATGAACATTTTTTCAAGTTGGCATATAATTGGTTCTCCTTCAACGACTCTAGTACCATCTTCAGATGACCCATATGTTCTGCCTCCGTAAGACTATAGATCAGAATGTCATCAAAAAATATCAAGACAAACTTTCTGAGGTAGGGCTGAAAAATCCGATTCATAAGAAACTGAAAAGTGACTGAGGCATTGGTGAGGCCAAAAGGCATCACCAAAAACTCGTAGTGACCCTCATTTTCGGCCTCACCAAAAACTCGTAGTGACCCTCATGAGCCCTGAAAGCTATCTTGTGTACATCCCTTAGCTTTATTCTGATCTTGTGGTATCCTGACTTCAAGTCAATCTTCGAGAAAAAGACCGCTCCAAACAGCTCATCCAACAACTCATCAATTACAGGAATAGGAAACTTGTCCAGCACAGTTTTCTTGTTCAGGGCCCAGTAATCTATGCAAAACCTCCAACTTCCATCCTTTCTTACTAGTAGCACCGAGCTGGAAAAAAGACTCATGCTGGGCCTAATAATTCTTGCCTCAATCATCTCTCTGATGAGCTTCTCGATCTCAACCTTCTGAATTTGTGGGTACCGGTATGGTTTAACACTGATAAGCGACGCTCCCTCCTTCAAGGTAATGGTGTGCTCATGCTCTCGGGTGGCGGTAACCCATTAGGCTACTAAAAGACCTCAAAAATTTACTGCAGAAGTTGTTGTACACAATCAGGGACCTCAATCGGCTCTGAGTCTCGAAACTCCTCTAAGCTCTACAGCTCCACCAAGTAGTCCAGCCGTGCTCCCTATATCGCCTTGACCATGGTTGAGTGAAACCATGGTTTTTCACAAACTGACATCTCCCCACAGTACCACCTTTTTCCCCTCTATCGGAAACTCCATAGTCAGATATGTCCAATCCACCTTCGTTTCCCCAGTCGTCTGTAACCACTTCATCCCTAAGATCACATCAGTGCTCCCCAAATCCAAGGAAAGAAAATCCTCCAATATCTGTGTACCTTGGAGTTTCAGCACCAACCTCCTGTAAATCCCCATGCTCCTCTCTATCTTTCCCATTCCCATCATGACTCCAAAACTCCCTGTATCCACCAACTTCAATACCAATTGATCCATGATCCGTTTGAAGATGAAGTTATGAGTAGCCCGGTATCCACCAAGACCACCACTAGCTGCTCCCCAATCTGTCCCCTCACCTTCATGGTGTGATTTGGAGTAAATCCCACCACAAAATTTAAGGAGACTTCCACCACATCAAGGTGCAGATGCTCCCTTCCTTCTTCTGCTTCCTCAATCTGGTCCCCGTTATCAGTCTCTTCCTCCTCACAAACCAGAAGAACTTGGAGTGTGAGATCCTTGCCCCGATGGCCTAGTGCATACTTCTCACAGCGAAAACACAAACCTTTCTCTTTATTTTCCTGCACCTCTGCCTCTGTGAGGCGCCTAATATTGGCCCCAGGGAGAACTCCCCCACTCTTCTCCTTTGGTGCCTCCAGCTGAAATGATACCGTCTAGGTTCTTGGCGCCAATAAAGTTGAGGTACTTTGTAAAAGCCTCCCACAACCCCGCTCTTACCGATTCTCTCCATCTGCCTTCGATCCTCCATGCTAGCTCCATCGTCTCCTTCAACCCCCTCGGCCTTAGCAATCGAAGGTCCACTCGTATGTCCGGCTTGAGGCCCTTCATAAAATTTTCCTCCAATACTGCCTTCAAAATTCCCCTCAACCTCCCTGAAAACCACTCAAACCTCTCCCTGTACTTCATGACAATCCCCTCCTATGTTAAGGCAAGGAATTGCTCGTATAGGTCTCCTTCCCGAATGGCTCGGAAACGTTCCAACAAGCAATCCTTAAACTCCTCCCATGAACAGACCAAGTATCTAGCTTCTCTCCATTTGAACTAAGCAAGAGCTTTCCCCTCTAGACATAACACAGTGGTTGTAAGATTCTCCTCCTCTCTTACCCATTTATAGCAAAATACCTCTCCATCCGGTATACCCCCACATGGGCATCCTCCCCTTCAAACACTGGCATCTTCAACTTCCTCACCTTCGCTTCTCCACCCCAACTTTCACTTCTGTAGATAGTTACCCCATGTATCGAGGGTATTAATCCCACCTTTCCTCCATCCGCCTTCCATGACATTTAGGGTGGCAAAAAGAAAAAATTATCACATTTTGAAAGTCATCAGAATGGTTCTTTAAAATCAAGTATTAAAAAGATATTAGGGAGAAGTTGTCCTAACTGCTACTTATCTAATCAATAAAATATCCACAACAATGATTAGCTTTAAGAAACCTTAAAATTATCTAGTAAAATTTCTCCCATTAAATAACTTCTCTCTCGAAAATTCCTACAAAATTATTTGTGTACATTGCCTGTCCATATGCACACAGCACAGGAGTAAACTAAATTCTACAGCTCTCAAATGGATCTTTATTGGGTATTCCCCGCTCATAAAAGATACAAGTTTTATCATCCTCCTGATACAAAAAATCCCTTACCTCAAAGGATATTTCTTTTGATAAAAAGCAAATTTTTTTCAAACAAACTCATTTCAGGAGAAGAACTTCCAATTTGAAGATAAATTTAATGAAACATCTTTCATCTTAACATCCCTATGATGCAGATCCCAACAAATCCAAGCACTTTACCACTTCAGGCCTACACAAGAAGAAATAAGCCTGGTCAAACTTTCCAGCAAGCTCGGGACTCGAAACTATTATTAGGTAACAATGATCAACTGAGCACTATTTTATATTCCATCTTTTAAATTTAATACACATCATTTTGGAATTTTTTCCCTTCACATAAGGTCTTCCTGATAAATATTAACTCCAACTCCATTTTAATACCATAATCCTGTTTGAGGCACTTGAAAATAAAATTTCAAAAGGTGTGATAAGAAGAGATAAATGCCCTAAAAAACAAATCACACATGGGAATTTGTCGACCTACTAAAAGAAAAGAAAACGGTATGATGCAAGTGAATTTTTTATATAAAATATGAGGCAGATGGGAGTTTGGAATAGTATAAAATAAGATTAATAGCTAAATGTTATACTTAATCATATGGAACTGACCATAAGAAAACATGTGCTCTTGTTAAAGTAGATATAATTCGCATAATAATTTCTCTAGCGATTAATCTTGGATAGTCTATGCAACAGTATGATGTAAAGAATGTCTTTTACATGGACATGCTGAATAAAAAGCCTACATGGGTCCACCACCAGGGTCGATAGCTCATTCAAAAAAAATTTGTGCAAATTGAAAAAGGCTCAATATATACTTGAACAATTCTCAATAAAATGGCTCGACAAATTCACAGAAGCTATGATTGAAGTTTGATATAAATAAAGCCAAGGGGATTATACCCTCTTTATAAACACTCCACTAATAGTAAGACGTCAATTCTCATTACATATATTGATAAGAGAACTGTTACAGATGATGACAATAAAGAGAAAAAATATCCCTCAGGTAAAGAAATTGCTAAAGAATTTAAGATCAAAGGGTTGGACAGCTTAAATATTTCTCGAGTATAAAAATGGCTCAATTAGAATAAGAATATTCATCTCTCAATAAAAATATATTATGGACCTATTAAAAGATATAAAAATGACTTATTACAAAACTTATAAAATCTCAATTGAACCAGGTCAAAATTTAAATGCAGATAAAAAAAGTAGAAGTAAATATGAGACAATATCAATGTTTAGTTAGACCAACTCATCTATCTATTTCACACCAATCAAAATATTGCTATTGTAGAAAATCACATCAGTTAATTCATGTACAAACTATTACTCTAAAAATTAAAATTATACTAATACAGACTATGCGGAATCATCCATGAATGAAGGATTCACTTCAAGATACTACACATTCCAAGGAGAAAATCTCATAACATGGAGGAGCAATAGATAACTAGTTATTTCAAGATGTAGCACTGAATCTAAATTTAGAGCAATTGCCAAAAGAATCTACGAACTTCTACAGCTCAAAATCATCATGGAAGATTAAAAATCAAGTGGGAAGAGCCAATAAAGGCATGCTATAGCAATTAATCTATCAACGGCATCACTCATAACCTAATATAATATGATTGTACCAAGCATTTCGAGGTAGATAGATATTTCATTGAAGAAAAAGTGAAAAATAGGTTGATATGCACTCCATATGTACAAATAAAAAATTAACTTGGATGGAAGATTTATACCATCCGATTTGTGGGGGAGAGTTGAAGATCATAAGGTAATCAAGAGAGAGTTGAAGATCATAAGGTAATCAGGGGAGAGTTGAAGATCATAATGTAAGAACCGATCTGGTCGATTCAATTGAACCGACCAGTCTATGTAGTAAACCGCACTAGTACAGGTTCAAATGAACAAATGATGAACAGGCGAAGCCAGCCGGGCCAAACTCATGCGTGAGCGCTCCTGGAGGGTTTGATCCACGATTCTAAGCAAAGATTCATGTACGGGAGTGAAAATTAATGACTCCTCGTGAGCCATAACTTTTGTTCACTCACTCCCGTAAGAACAAAATACGTGAGAAGGTTTGTGTCGAGAAAGAAACGGTCGAGAGGAAGAAAAAGGAAGAAGGTAGGTTTCCAATTTCATTTTTTTGGGCACATTTCTTCTGTGATTTAATCCTTCGAAGAGATCAATTTTTTTAAAGGAAGACAGAGTAAGGAATTGAGCAAGAAAGTGAAGAAAATTTTGAGGAAAGACGAATCAACGAGTTTTCAATTCTGACGATAGGAGAAATAGTAAGTGAATTAAATTGTTCTTTTGCATTCACAATTATTATTTACATTCTTCTAATTGATGAAATAATAGGTGATTGTTAAATAGAAAGAGAAGAAACTTAGTGGTGACTCTAAATTTGCAGGAGAATAATTTCAAAGAGGAAGGAAGGAATCGTTAGTTGAAGTAACAATTTTGATTATCAGAGAATTAGATTGTGAAATATGTTTAAGATATGAAAAGTTAGAAACTTTCAACATTTTGTAATAATAGCCGATGCATTTAACGTTACTCTTAAGGATATTAGTCAATTCAAATTCATTGTGGCTTTAAATTTGTAAACTGTTTAGCGATAAGTAATGAAATTTAATATTATTTGGAATAGTGAAATTTTCATACCTAAGATAAGACAAGCATTGGAGATCTAATTCAACGAACTGAAAATTTGGAAGGATTTGAATGCGAAAAAAAATAAAGTGGGTAATTGTTGTTATTTTTATAGACATTACATTATTCTATTTTATTTCATACAATCTCCTGTCTATTTATTCAATTATAAATGTTTGAAGGTTATTATATTCCTAATGATGAAAGATAAAAGTTATCCATTAAAATGACTAAGTAATATTAGTATATATATATATATATATATGTGTGTGTGTGTGTTATGTGAAATGTGTGTATGTGGATTTAAATTCATGAAAAGAAAAAGAAAGAAAATTTGAAAATGTATATATATTCTTTCAAAATCATATAAAGACAAACATATGACTGAAATGGAACAAATGAAAAAATGAAAGGGAAAAGGTATATGCATGTAAATTACAGGAGTTCACCGCCATATAGTACTAGCTGGAAAAGCAACGTACCCATGCTCGTGAAATAAAAATAAAAATGAAAATGATTGTACCTTTATTGGTACATTTAAACGGTGCTCATGTACTAACTAAACTGGAAAAGTAATAAATGTTAAATGGAAAATAGATAAATAAAACAAAATAAGAAATAAGTTATGTAATTGTATAAAAAGATTATGCATATGTTAACTGTGAAAGAAAGGCAAATGAACATGCATATTTTATTTTATATGCTTAACTATTGTATATGAAATGGTAATTATCCATTGAGTTCATCATATAAACTCAAACTGTTAATCTAAATTTTCAAGGAAGTCTTCTGATAAGTAGAAATGAGTGAAAAAAAGGAATATGTCTACAGAAAACGGTGAACAAATGAAAGCAGATAAAATATGTTATATTCAAATATATTTTCAAATGTACAAGTGGTGTTAGTGGCTCTTTAGTGTTTGAGGACTGTTGGATTTTATGGTTTTGTTATTGTAGAAAATGTATTACCTGTCCGACCGTTTGTTCCCGCCTCATTAATTCGAGCCTCTGGGCCGGGTCGTGATACATAAAGTCCTACATCGTGGAACCCACTCATCGACCTTCTTCATGCAACCATCAAAATTTCAAGAGGAGCCATGAGTCCCACTATTCAGTTAATTAAACACTGTTCTTGTCAGATCCAGTGGAGGTTTGTATCAAGTAGTTGATAGCTAGCATAAAACTTGTCGAATAATCATGACATGAATTCTTTAATACATTTTGTGAATGTTATGGTATTCCCTGAAAGCAACGTGTTATATGGTCTGGTTACAGCGAGAAATGTACAATGGTCATTGCACCGATGCCCGGGTGCAGTGTTAAATAAGAAAGGGTTCCCAAGACGGATGTGGGCAAAAAGGCTAGATCATGAAATTAGAATTATAATAGGAACTTTGAATATAAGTTCTCTTACAAAAAAATTAAAATAATAATTATATATATATATATATATATATATATATATATATATATATATATATATATATATAGGTATTATTATAGATAAGAGTTTAAAAGATATTGTTGTAAAAATTAATAAAATTAGAGATAGAATTATAGTTTTAAAGATTATTATTGATACTAAAATTATTATTATTATAAATGTTTCTAAAGGAGATTTGAATTTGTTCAAAATTTAAATTTTAAAATGATTTAGAAGAATTAATATAAATGATATCTCTTGAAAAAAGAGTTTTTATTTGAGGAGATTTAAATGGACATGTTGATAGAATGGTAGAAGATTTTAAAAATAATTATGGTGGCTATAGATTTGGTGCAACACATGAATGTGATAGGATTATAATAGATTTTACTCTAGCTTATGATGTTGTAATTGCTAAACTTTCTTTAAGAAAAAAGATGAGCATCTCATCACTTATAAGAATGGATATAACAAAACTCTAATTTATTATTTGCTTATAACAAAATAGACTATTTAGATTGCAAAAAATGTAAAATCAATCCCAAGTGAAAATTATATAAGATGGTGGTGAGACTTGCAATGCTTTATGGCGCAAAATGTTGGTCATTAAAAGAGAAGAATAACATTAAGTGTTGTGGAGATTAGGATGCTTAGGTGGATGAGTGGCTTTCTCTTAGAGACAGAATACGAAATCAGCATATACGTGAAAAGGTTGGACTAGCTCCAGTAGCAAATAAGATTGATAGAGTCGCCTTAGATGGTTTGGTCACATAAAATGTCAGCCTTCCAATGATCAATTACGAGAGTAGATATATTAGATCTGACCTATGTTAATAAAAATAGTTGGTTAGAAAATATTAGAAATGACATTTTCTTA
This sequence comes from Dendrobium chrysotoxum, assembly GCA_019925795.1. Taxonomy (NCBI): domain Eukaryota; kingdom Viridiplantae; phylum Streptophyta; class Magnoliopsida; order Asparagales; family Orchidaceae; genus Dendrobium; species Dendrobium chrysotoxum. Next base: position 21,156,658 of record CM034309.1, read on the forward strand.
TAAGATTTAAATGAGAATTGGACTCTTAATAGGACACAATGGAGAAAAAAGAATCATAAATCCGAGCCCATGTAGTGGGATAAAGGCTTGATGTTATTGTTATTATTGATTGAGAATTTTAGCCATTAGATATTCTCCATCTTAATAATTGAATTGCAATCCATGAGCTCCCCTCCCTTCGCCTAGCTGTCCGCTCCCCTTTTATTTATTTATTTATATTGCATTTATTTTTTTCCTATGTAATATCCATTAAAGATCATATAAGGACCTCCAATCTACATAAAATAAATAAATAATAAAATTCAAATAATTTTTCATATTTCTACTTTTCTACACTATCTATAAAAAAAATTCATTATCTACATAACATTGAACTAAACATTAAACAACCTCGACAAAACAAGAAAAGGAAAGAAAAGTTTTCACGGATGTAGCTAGATAAATGTGAATAGCCCTCAGCATGATATATCAAGAATTTTATCACAGTGATAAGGCTCACACACAAATCCATTGTGTACTGACTTGCAAATGTATTATTTATTGGCATTTGCTTGTCATTAGAATCAATGACTTAAAGGGCAAGGAAAGGGCATGTATATCATGCTAAACTAGCTCTTCAAAGGGAAAAAAAAACCATGGAAAGAGTTGCTTATTCTTAAAACAAGATTCATCATGCAATAGTATTTGTGGCCTACCATTTGATAGTAGCGGAAGCAGCAGCTAGGCACAGATAATATTGCTTGTGGTAAGTATCTAAACCAAGGGCAGATGGTTCTTCAGCTGCCAGATTTCTCACCAACACAGTACCCTTAAAGAAAAGGATTGTTGGACAAAAGAAATTAGCGAACAGCAATAGCTTCATGATTCCAGACAAGGTAATGACTAATGAGGGTTAATCTCAATCCCCCACCTTGGTATCATCAAAGCAGCCACGGGACACTGTTATCTGTACAGATGAATGCCAAATTACACATGAAAAAGACAAATATAAACTTTAAGGATATGTTTTACCTTCTTATTTGATGGATAATGCTTATCCACTAGCTCTGAGACCCCAACCATACCATCTGGGGCCAGCTTAACCGGAGGAACTATTATTGTCATCGGATCATAGAAGAGCAATAATGTCTTCGTGTTTTGGTACGAGCAGCTTGTTTCAATGTACTGAGAAAGATGCAGTGATGCTGATCTCAAATCAAAAGCAGCCATACCAACCTGGGTAAAAGTTTCAATATCTGCAGCTATCAACAAAATTGATTGTCTCCGACATGGAACTAGGAGCCAATAGCACAATAATGAAATGACATTAATTCCAAAAACATAATTTATTAAACTCTTGAGATAAAATAATACACATGTTGAGATCCAATTAATAAAAGCACATTTTCAAAATACAATAGAAAAAATCCTTCTTTTTGCACAAAAGCCACAAAATGTCAATATACTTCCCAGCAACTAAAACTGCCTCTCATGTAATTAGAACCAGAAAATACGTCTATGAGATTCACATATGATTAGCCTTATAAACATGCAAAGCAATTGGATTAATAATATTGCATAAACAAAATTATGTGCAGCATATTGAAATTGTATAATCCAAAAAAATGAAGGTTCGCCTCTAGATTCACAACTATTTATTGCCAAATGTACCCAAATAATTGCTGCAAAATAAAAATAAAAAAAAGGAAAATCACAAACATATTGATGTCCACACACCTAAACAGAAACTAACCATGAAGTGCTCGCATTTTTTAGATAAAGTGAGCCACATAAAGGAGATAATAAATGGCGGTAAATTTGCTAAGGGTTATAGAGGCTTTTTCAAAATGTAAAATACTCATGCATAAAAATGATCACACAAAACTTCAGATCTATAGCTCAGCTAATATTTAATGAAGAAAAGGCTCATGCCTCTAGCGGCCTTCTCTAGTTGGATGCTTTGAGCAACAGCCACAGCGAGTGTAGGACTCCCAAGAGAAATCCACCTCTGCTCTAGACGACTGCCAAGCTGGACGACGACTGCCTAAAAAAGGCTAAATAGCTCTAAACTCTTATGTAATCTTTATTATGAATAAATATTTAATATTTCGCTTGAGAACAAAAAAACTATGTTCAACATGCCTCATTTGGCTTGACGGAAAGATGGAAATACATGCATGCTACAACAATTGTGTACCACTTTATGAGCCAGTAGATAATGTCGTATTATCATCTTCCCCATGTAAGTATCAAAATAATATTTTCAAAGCATACTACTAAATGACAATTATATCAGTGTCCCTAACCTCATAACAATAATTTCTAAGATGCCAAATGAAAAGTTAGATATCCCACACAAACTAACCCAGACTTGACCGTTCATTTTGACTAGGCATAACATCAAACTTACAAGATAGGACTCTGCTTAAACTTGGGCAACACTAGACTTTGAAATAAAACGGAAGATTGTCTCCGAATAGTACCTACAGAAATAACAGTGCATGTTCAGGATCAGCATGCTATACCCGCATTCTTAGTTAGTTCTTTAGACTGTATGTGGTCAACTTGGAGTATGAAGTTCCATATTCAAATTATAGATAACGGATTTTAGCTATATACCAATATATGCATATCAGTGCAACTAGCACGCCAACATAACTACCTATCTTGTTTTTCATGCGTCCCTAAAAATGTTTAGCTCTAGATTTATTGAGGCCATCCAATCAAGGATGCCACGATTCATGCTTCTTTCATCAATGCACAACCATGGTCAAACAAACAACGGTCACCCAACTTCTAAACCACCAGGTTGCATTAATATTAATGTCAAACTTCTAATCAAACTTAATAAAACACATTTAGTTAGTGCCAATCTTGGGTTTTGAATTTTAGGGTTCCAATGTAAATCTGCTCATCCAATTTATATCATCTACAAAACTAATCTGAAATCCATCTATCTAGATCCAACGGGCGAATTAAATCTCCAATAGCACTAATCTCAGGATTTGAGACCACAATCAATTTGTACATCATCCAATGTTGGCATGATAATCCAACACAGAACTCAGAGAAAAGATTTCTCACCTCTTAACCCTTTGATTGGTCTGCAAACCCAAAGTACCCCTAAAGGCACTCTCATCCAGCATCAATCTTAAAGATGAAGTGTCTCCTCCATCCACCACCAACGCCCACAAAAGTATCAAAATAGCTTTCATCCCAACATCCATAAATATCCATTGGAGAATAAAGTAAGGAACTCTCTCATTCTCTTTATTCTCCCCAATAGGAGGATGCCTCTCCACTGAGCTCTTGGGATCCATTCCAATGCTAATTTGGTTCACTCTTAGCTCAATCACTAACTTAAGCATCAGAGGAACTTCTTGGTGATAAATCCTTGTTTGGCTTGTTAACCTCTTGTTTTATTAATTGTGCCTAGGACATAGTGTAAGGTATGAGATAACTCACCTACCCTAATTTAATCATCTTTTAATAACCATTTACATCGTGCAAGCTTTTCAGTTTTTTGTGGTGAAAACAACTCAACAATGATGATGTTTTTGCTAATGATGATTATAGACATGCTGAAAATGAAAAAGAAAAAAAAAATTGCACAGGGGAAGTACATGCTATTTCCAAGATTTTATGGAACTACACTGAATTCAATCCATTGAACATGTAGAGTGCAATATCGTTGTGAAGATTCCATTATAAATTTTCAAATGAAGAATGAATAAAAGGTAAGGGCAAGTTTGGTTATGTTTATGTTTCTTGTTTTTTGTTTATTTCTTTTTTTATTTGCAAAAATAGCTACGAATATTAGGAAACATTTTTGGTAAGCTATTGCTCTTGAAAAAAAATTAGAATGTTAAAAATTTTAAAAAACACAATATAAAGAGCTTTCGTTTGTTTTCAAAATACCTATTATGAAAACAAGAAGCAAATACACAGTCAAACATTTTTCTGTAAGAACAAAAACAAAACAAAAAAAAGAAACAATTCTTTAAAAAAAAAGACACCAACAAATATGCCATAAACAATCCATCCAAGCCTGGGAGAAAAAATATGCAAAATAAACCTTCAATCCATAAATGTGCTACTCCCCCGGTAAGATACAGGAAACACTGAAACCTCCTACCACATTGCACCATTTAAAAGCCAACATATACCTCAAGGATACTCTATCATGCAGATGTCAGTGAGAGTCGCCTCTAAGATGACGCCACCCAAAAACGCGGCATATTAATGATCAAACGTCACTATTCCCTTTCATTCTCATCATAGATCTAAAACTAAAACCCTAAAAAATAGCAACTAGTGTCTCAAATATCCGACTAACAGTTCGACGACGATTTCACCTTCCTAGCATGAAAGCATGCATCATAAAACAGCAACGATCGAGCTAATTATCCCCACGGATCGTAAGGAAAACCATAGAAAAAAGAACTCCCCGCATAAATACCTTAGCGTAGAAGCTAAGAACACCATCGATTCTCCATTAACATCGAGATGCAGTGACGAACAGTGATCGAAGCAAAAAAGGGCGATAAATGCCTACAGCATTAGGATAAGCTTACCTCCTTTGCTCTATTCTCGATTAGACCAATCACGAAGCTTGAGTGATCGCCGCCTACGCCCTCTTCTTCCATTCCGACCCCTCGTCACGGAACGAATAGCTCGGTAGCTGCAGGATGCAGCTACGAAGAATGGCGGTAATCTGCAGAGTATCAAAGCTGGGCGTTGGGCTGGCTCGCTATTTAAACCATGGTTACGGGATTGGCTAGTGGGCCATAGTGGGCTCCACGGGATTGGCTAGTGGGCTAAAGTGGGCTCCGAGTTTTTGTTAATTCTTAGTTCTATGCCATCATTCCTAAGGGAAGTGTGAGAAGGATGTAGTCGTTAAACATTTCTTCTATGTGAATCTAAAAAATATTATGGTGGCAATAATTAAATTAATTTAATTAAGAAAATGATAAATCATAAAAATATATCATATTATATGTGACTCATATTCAATTTTTTTTAAAACATAACTCAAATAGGACAACTTTCTTACTGCTTCTTAAAGCAACTTCCTAGTACAAAAATTTTACTAGAAAGCTGCTTTAAGAAATAGTAAGAAAGCCATCGCAAACGAACCTCAAATTTTATTTTAAGACATTATGCTATAGACATAATCTTCATAAAAATAATATATTAAAAGTAGCATATAATTTTTTTTGGAAAATTTATCGATTTGTTTGTTTATCGTAAAATTTCTTATAAAAAAGGAAGATAATTAAAATTATAAAATAAAAAATTGAAGCTATCTAAGTTTACATATGTGATAAAAATTGTAATTTGAAAATTTATTAGATAATTTACTAACTTTATTTGTAAAGTCTGACTTTGTATGCCTTTTAATATGGCTACTTGAATTACTTTTTTTACTATATTTTTAATTAAGCCAAAATCCCTTAAAATATTTTTTGTGCCACAATACTCTTAAATATATATCGAGCATTTATCCATTTTGAACCATATTGCACTCGAAAACATATAGTCTTTCACTATTTCTAGCTTTTTAGCTTTTCCATACATATTATAATGCTCTTCCTATTTTAGCTATATGAGATTTGCTCCTCTTTAATTACGAGATTTTTTTTTTTACATCGCAATAAGAAGATTCCATTAAATTATAAAATATTTAATGGAATTAAATTTAAATTTTGTTCTAACCCAATTTGAACCTTCTTCATGCGGGTTTGAAGAAGGTTCAACCTTAGTTTAGACCTGCGCCCAAACTTATTTGAATGCCACAGTAATTCTTTTATATTTATGATGTTGCACAATGAGCATTATGGTGATGGCATTGGACAAACATTAGGGTAGAAATAAATTAAAGCCAGATAAGAAATTAGAATGATAAATAAATTATAGAATTTCTACTTGTATTTGTATGTCATGATTATAATAAAAGTTATATGTGCGTAATTTTTATAATTTGGCCATTATCAAAATTTTAAATTTTAAATCTAAAATTTTGAATATCGAAATTCAAAAGTTTGAAATTTTGATTTGTTGGAGTATTACATTGAGGGGGTGTTAAATTCAATTTGAATGAAGTTGGTGGTAAAAAAAAGGAAATAAAAATCAATTTTAAAATAATTATGACCGACTTTTTTTTTCTTTGAAAGGCGTAATTATAATTTTCTAAAAGATTCATAGCCAGTCCTATGCAGCTCTTTATGTTTAGCCCTAACTCCACCCTCTATTGGATTTTACATTAAATCCAAATATTATAAAATATATATAAATATTGTTAGCAGCATCAATGAATAGTTGATGATATTTAGACCTAAATTTTAGCACAAAAACTTTTGGGATAGGGCTCAGTGGTTGAACCTCCAACCTTGGAAATTGCTTGGTGGCAATTTCCACTAACAACTTTGGTGAGTTGTAAGTTCTATATTTTATTGTTTAAATTTTTTTCTTGTTGTAGAACCATTCTCCAACATACCCTCCAACCGTTCAGGGTTGAAACCCATCATCTCTTTTGAAAAAAATAAAATCAAAACCCTACGATTACATCACGTGGCCAAAAATACTCTTAATTACCCTAGTATGGATTTTACCTCCACTTGACCAACTTAAAGCCCTTGGAATCTCACACCCAACTCAAGATCACATCCATAAACCTTCTCCAAGTGATTTGAATAACTCAAGCCACCACATTTGTAAACCCTAATTTACCCAATTCTCACTTATATGCTCTCAACAAAGAGGACTTAGCTGACCCTATTCAACTTATCCACTAGCTAAATTGCCTTAAACTTATTCATGTATTTATCTAGGTTAACATATCTTCCCTCCATCAAATTATAAGCATTGGAGAACATAAAGTCCAAGCTTCGTCAATTTAGTGCCAGAACCAAAAGTTCCTAAGATTCTTCGCTAAAGAATTGTTTAATGGCTTTTCTCCCCCAAGTGATCTTATGTTGAGATTATAAAATTGTGATTATTTGGTGAGGTTACAACATTTCATAATCATTTTCTTATGATCTAGTTAATGTGTTTAGGAAATAACCTCACATGATCATAAATTTTTTTTTGCCTTTATTACCATAATTGACAATCCGCTCCACTATCATCTACCCTCTTGCCATTTTTTTATAAACTCCACCTACTTCACATTCTCCAATAGCATCATATACGACATAGTTCACCATAAGCGCATCCATCCATGAACGCGATGTATGAAAGAGTTAGAAAATCTTCATATTTGCATAATAGTTCTTTTACAATAGGATAAAATCATTACTTACAAAGCACATATCTGAAGAATTACCAATGCTAATAGATACTTTAAGACCATTGAAGCATTGCTTAGGCACATCCATTTCACTCTTTGAAGAGTAGTTCCTTAGGATCCAAGGAAAAATATGCAACATAAGGAGCACATGGTGATAATATTGGACAAATCATATGAGCCCAAGTAAGAAAATAAGCTTAAGCCAAACAAAGACCTAGAAAAAAAACTAATTAAAGACTTTTCATCATACTTTGTATTTTTCCTGTGTATCTTGATTATCATAAAAGGCTTATTTTTGTAATTTTTTATTTTTTATATTTTGGACATTATCAAAATTTGAAATATTAAAAGTTCAAAATTTGAATATTGAAATTGGAAACTTTGAAATTTTAAATTTTAAAAAATTGAAGTGTTGATTGATTTACATGTAGAAAATGCTAAATTGAAATAAAATAGAATTAGTTGTTAAAAAAAATAAAGACCAACTTCTAAGTAGTTATGGATGACCTCCTCTTTAAAAGAGATAGTTAAACATTTTCAAAATGCTCATAACTATCACGCCCATGGACCTAAAGTGGAAGAATTTTATTGATTTTCCCTTTATTCAATTATTGTTTTTCTTATAATTCAATTAATAATCAAAATGTTTATAACTATCATCACCAATCTTGAGTACAGAAGAATAGCTAAGAGATTGAAAGAAATAAACTAATAGTAAACTCGGAGAATCCTGATCTGATCAATCCTTGAAATCATTTAAACCATATATAATGAGCTAAATAGCCTAGCAGATTGCTATAATCCTATAATAGAATTCAAAATATGGTAAAAAAATAGTATGCATGTCGTCCGTCAATTCATAACAGTAATAGTTATATGATTGAAACCAGTATAAAAATAGTAAAACTCACATGCATTAGCAGTTGAATATGTAAATAGTAGAATAGTACGATACGAAAGCCAGTAAAGAAGTACAGTTGGAAAATCAGTAAACTAGTATGAGTTTCGAATCAATAAAGTAGTAATCGTTTCAGTACTATCAATCAATAAAGCAATCGTATAAAGTGATAAAACTTAGATAAATGCAGTAAAATTATATAATGATGTACACATATTATCCAATTAGTTTATATCAGTATCAAATAGTATTTTAATCACATGCTTAGTATATCACATGCTCAATTTGTCATATACTCAATATATCATGTGCTCAGTATGTCACATGCTTAGTATCAATACAATAAACAAGTATCAATAATTAATACAATGAATCATAACAATATTAGTAACAATAAATCAATAATAGTATCAATAACAATTTAGTAACAATATCAGTGGTTGTATTTACACTAGTTAATCCAGTGATAGTAATAGTAAATCAATGCTATAATAGTAATCCATATAGTAACAACAAATCAAGATAGTACCAGTAAAGCCATACAATAATAATGAATTCATAATATACATTTCAATTCTCACACTAAACAAGTAAGAAGTTTTAGTTTAAGCGATGTTTTTCTAGTAAGTAGTAATCTATATCAGTATCCCGTTGGCTTAGTAAACAAAGTCATCACTCTTTACCCATTGTCACAATAATAACTCCTTATAACTCCCAATTAGTATCACATAAATTAGTAAAGGATAACACCAAAATATAATATTTTAAGGAAAGCTCATCGGCCTATCATCATGTACAGATCTGTCAGTCTCCAGCCAATATTAGTAAAACTAGCTTTCACATATCCTCACATTATTAGCACGGTATTATAATAGTAATAATGATCATCTACCACCCAATCACATACCTATTTTCATTCTCAATGCTTGTATTAACAATATGCTTAAATAAAAATACCCAATTTCTATATAGTGTAAATCATACAAAATTCAATAACTTCTATTTTACTAGGTGAAATTCATAAATGTTATAGTCAAAATATCTAGGATAATCAGTACAATAATATACAAAATGTTATGCTTTAAAAGTTCAATAAACCTGAGGAAAATATAGTAAAATCAATTTTGAGGAGAATTCAACGGTCAAAATCAAAATATTTCAAACAGCTATAGGATTAGAATCGCTTATCTCGATCTGAATAATTTTTATAAAAGCAGCAAAGCGATCTGAATACTAAAAATTCAAAAATTTCTTTTTCTTTTCTCCTTCCCTCTCCCCTTTCTTCTCTCCCTTGCTCGGCATGTCGATGCTAGCTGGTGAAATGAGGGATGATGAGTGGGAATAAAAATGATTTTTTTAGTGGGTAGCTATGCAACACTGTCGCTCAGTGCAATAACGCTGCATGTCAAATTCAGAATTACTATAAAAACAAAGGCTTCAATGTCGCGGCGACATTTTCTAGCCAAAGGATTAGCGTTGCTGCACTCCAGTTCAAATAGAAATTCAGATTTTTCATTTTTCATTCATTTTGAGAAATTCGGGTTATTACATTACAAGCCTTCGAGGACATTAAATTCGAGGTTTCATCAATTTATTTTTAGAATTATTTTTATTTCTCATGTATGTGAATGAAGCACCAATACTCTTGTAGTATATGTAGGAGAATATTAAAAAAAATACAATCAAGATGGTTGGATAGTGACTATAAAATAGCTCAAATGATTGATTTTTCCAAGAATTATTACCTTGAAATATATCGTAGATAATTTATATATAGTGTTACTATGTTAGAATTTGATAAGAACTGATATGTCATCAAAAAATTATCTTGGTCAGGCACGAATCTCGAAGCAAAATCAAGTTGGAAACTTCAAAAATTAATTTGGTGACCATCTGAACTCCAATTTCTACAAACTTACAGTCGAACTGAGCGTCTCGGAAATACGAACCCGACGACACCAAAATCGACCCAATCCGAGCCCAAATGGGCCCAAATCAAAGATTGAAGCACTTTTGGAAGGATCAAACCACAATTTGGGTTACCAAACAGTCTCCAATCATAACATGCTTATAGTTGAATCGAGCGGCTCGACCAGACGAATCCAACGAGCCCAAGATCATCAAATTCTGATATCATTAAGACAGTCAAAGGTCTATTAAACGGTGCATGATTGTAGGAGTCAAGATCGGCTGTCCATCTGAACCACTCACAATTTACCCTTGATCTTCCACTTATTTACAAGTCATGTCACTCAAGAATTTTATAAATAGAACCCTATTTCCTCTTGAAAGGGGGATCGAAGCCAAGATAGAAGAAGGAAGAGAAAGAAGATCGCTCTTGCCTCCTTGCTCCTCCTCGACCACCGTCGAAGTCCCGCTGGACCACCACCTGCGTCCTGAGCTTCGCCGGACCACCGCTTAACGCCCTGAGTCTTGGTGGACCACCACCTAAGGCCCGGACTTCTACCAGACCACCACCTGAGGCTCGGACATCTGCCGGACCACCACTTGAGGCCCGGACATCTGCCTAACCACCACCTAAGGCTCAAACTTCTGCCAGACCACCGCCTTACGTCTATGGTCTTTCTGACTCCCGTCTCCAGCTGACTACAATCTTTCTGACCTGTAATGTCTGTCAACTACAATCCTTCCGACCTCTATCACCAGATAACAGTCTTTCTGACCCGTGTCTCCTGGCTACTATGATCCTTCCGACCTCCGTCGCCTGCCAACTATGGTCAGCCAACCCAACAAACATGTATATATTAATTCCCACCATGTAATGCACTCTATATGATGTATATTGGCTATATCAAGCCAAGTCCTTCCCCCAAATGGAGGGCCTCATTTGTGATCAATTGCAAATACTAGTGGATTCAATCAAACTGGGCCAGGCCCCATGGGTTTTCTCCCTTTCAGGGGTTTCCACGTAAAAACTTTGGTGTCTCTTATGAGTACTACACACTCTCTCTCTTATCTGATTGCATGTCGGATCTTCGTACAATGCTAAGACGTTAAGCTTTATATTTCTCTACCACCGCGAATACTCCAGGACGCAACAGTTTGGCGCCGTCTGTGGGAACGTAGTTCCCGACTGGGGGGAAATTTTCGCTCCAACCTTAAAAGGTCATTCATGCTAACTTCCTTACATCAGCTATTACTGCATCCATTTCATGGGAATTAGACGTGGACTGGGGGGCAAACTTGACTCCAAGAAGATTCCTCCAATATTTTTAATATCAAGATGATATTTCAAGAAACTTCTAGTGAATGCAAAGATGCTTCTAATAAATTTTAAGCATTATACAGTCCCTTACTAGACTTCTCCTCCTTGGGCAAGATCTTAATCTCGACCTCAAAAAGGCAGTAACTGTCTAAATATAGATCATTCTTCACCCTTGATTTGGGATACACGCGGCGTTCACCCCCTCCCAGTCAAGGTAAAATCAATGCCATGGGGATTCGACTCGACCTCTTCCACACAGGTTAACGTCATCTAGCAAATGCTCTGACATACAACCTCGGATAGGTCTTACATCCTTAGTGGATACTCTCGACCTCTTTCACACAAGTTAACGTCATCGAGCAAAGGCTCTGACATACAACCTCGGATAGGTCGTACATCCTTGGTGGATACTCTCGACCTCTTCCACACAGGTTAACATCATCGAGCAAAGGCTCTGATATAGGATAGGTCTTACATCCTTGGTGGATACTCTCGACCTCTTTCACATAGGTTAATGTCATCGAGTAAAGGCTCAGACATATAACCTCGGATAGGTCTTACATCCTTAGTGGATACTCTCGACCTCTTCCACACAGGTTAATGTCATCGAGCAAAAGCTCTGACATACAACCTCAGATAGGTCTTACATTCTTGATGGATTCTCTCGACCTCTTTCATATAGGTTAACGTCATCGAGCAGGTCTCTGACATACAACCTCGGATAGGTCATACACATCCTTGGTGGATTCTTTCGACCTCTTTCATATAGGTTAACGTCATCGAGCAAGTCTCTGACATACAACCTCGGATAAGTCATACATAATTGGTGGATTCTCTTGACCTCTTTTATATAGGTTAACATCATCGAGTAGTGCTCTGACATACAACCTCGGATATGTCATACATCATTGGTGGATTCTCTCAACCACTTATATACATGATCACGCCATCAAGAAGCCCCCGACGATAAACTTCCTGTCGTCGCTGGACTTATGTCCGTCATGGGACTTTCATCGAACATCTGCCCGACGCCAAACTTCCTCCTATTGCGGGACTTTTGCCCATCGCGAGACTTTCGTCGGACTTCTGCCCGACGTCGAGCTTTTAGCCATCATCGGACTTCTGCTCATCGATAAACTTTCATTAGATTTCTACCCGACGTTATATTTTTGTACATTGTAGGACTTTTATCAGAATTCTACCTGGTATTGATCTTCCTCATGTTGTTAGACTTATGCCAATTGCGGGACCTTCATCAGAATTCTACCAGAAGCCAAGCTTCCTCCTATTGTGGGACTTCTGCCCCTCGCGAGACTTTCGTTGGACTTCTGCCCGACGTCAAGCTTCTATCCGTCGTCGGACTTCTGCCCCTAGACAAACTTTCATCAAATTTCTATCCGATATTATACTTCTACCCATTGTAGGACTTTTGTCAGAATTCTACCCAGCACTGAGCTTCCTCCTGCTACTAGACATCTGCCCATTGTGGAACTTTCGTCGGAATTCTACCCAATGTCGAACTTCCTCCAGTTGCTAGACTTCTGCCCATTGCGGGACCTTCGTCGGAATTCTACCCGACCCCGAGCTTCCTCCCATCGCTGAACTTCTGCCTATCGCAGGACTTTTATCAGAATTTTACCCGACGCTGAACGTCCTCCCGTCGTTGAACTTCTATCCATCACAAGACTTTCGTCGGACTTCTACCCGACGCTGAACTTCCTCCCATTACTGGACTTCTGCCCGGCGTCCATGAAACATCGATCTTGCACCCGACTTTCGAGTGACATCGGTCTTCTGCCAGACCTCCAAGTGACGTCGGTCTTCTACCCAGCCTCCAAGTAACGCTAGTCTTCTGCCCAGCCTCCAAGTAACGCTGGTCTTCTGCCCAGCCTCCAAGTAACGCTGGTCTTCTGCCTGACCTCCAAGTGATGTTGTCCTTCTGCCCAGCCTCCATGTGACGCCGGTCTTACACCTAACTTCTGAGTGACGTCGGTCTTCTTCTCATCCTCCAAGTGACGCCAGTCTTCTGCCCGACCTCCAAGTGACGTCGGCCTTCTGCCCAACCTCCATGTGATGCCAGTCTTACACCCGACTTCCGAGTGATGTCGGCATTCTGCCTGGCCTCCATATGACACCGGTCTTGTGCCCGACTTTCGACTGACGTCGGTCTTCTTCCCAGCCTCCATGTGACGTTGGTCTTGCTCCTGACTTCCGAGTGACGTCGGTCTTCTTTCCGTCCTCCAAGTGACGCCAGTCTTCTGCCAGACTTCTGAGTTACGTCGGTCTTCTGCCCGGCCTCCATGTGACGCCGGTCTTGCACCCGACTTCCAAGTGACGTCGTCCTTCTACATGGCCTCCATATGACGCCGGTCTTGTGCCTGACTTCCAAGTGACGTCGGTCTTCTGCCCAGCCTCCATGTGACATCAGTCCTGCACCTGACTTCCGAGTGACGTCGATCTTCTGCTCGTCCTCCATGTGACGTCAGTCTTGCACCTGACTTCTGAGTGATGTCGGTCTTCTTCCCGGCCTCCAAGTGACGCCGATCTTCTGCTCGACCTCCAAGTGACGTCGATCTTCTGCCCGGCCTCCATGTGATGCCAGTCTTGTATCTGACTTCCGAGTGACGTCGGTCTTCTTCCCGACCTCCAAGTGACTCTGATCTTCTACCCGACCTCCATGTGATGTCGGCCTTCTACCCGGCCTCCATGTGATGTTGGATTTGTACCTGACTTTCGAGTGACAATGGTCTTCTACCAGACCTGCAAGTGACGTCGGCCTTCTGCCCGGCCTCCATGTGATGCCAGTCTTGCACCCAACTTTTTGAGTAATGTCGGCTTTCTGCCCGGCCTTCAAGTGACACTGGTCTTCTGCCTGACTTCCAAGTGGCGTCGACCTTCTGCCCGGCTTTCAAGTGTTACCGGTCTTCCGCCCGGCTTCCAACCTCACACCTTCCTTTTACTCAGTCAGGGGCCCTAGGAATAGGGGATACCCATCTGAACAAAGCTAGGGGAAAGCCTCAGCTTGAGAAAGAAGAGAAGAGAGGGGGAGGTGCAAATTTGCATACCCCCAAGGGGGATATTTATAGTTATGTGAGGGAGAGATAAAGATCCACTTCAAATTAATAAAAATTCATTAATTTTTAGAATTCAAAAGGGCATCATTAAGTAGAATAATGATGAGGAGAAATGAAGGGCCACTTCAAATTAATGAAAATTCATTAACTTTTAGAATTCAAAAGGGCATCATTAAGTGGAATATTGATGAGAAGAAATGAAGAGCCACTTCAAATTAATGAAAATTCATTAATTTTTAGAATTCAAAAGGATATTATTAAGTGGAATAATAATGAGGGAGATATGAATAGCCACTTTGAATTAATGAAAATTCATTAATTTTTATAATTCAAAAGAGCATCATCAAGTGGAATAATGATGAGGGAGAGATGAAGAGCCACTTCAAATTAATGAAAATTCATTAATTTTTAGAATTCAAAAGGGTATCATTAAGTGGATTATTTTCTTAATCCGAATCGCAAAAAAAATTCCTCAGAGGCTATATTATATATTTTTGGACTTTGTAAGATTCGACGTCTAAAAATAGGGGGTCAACTGATATATCATCAAAAAATTATCTTGGTCAGGCACGAATCTCGAAGCAAAATCAAGTTGGAAACTTTAAAAATTAATTCGGTGACCATCTAAACTCCAATTTCTACAAACTTACAGTCAAACTGAGCGTCTCGAAAATACTAACCCGACGACACCAAAATCGACCCAATCCGAGCATAAATGAGTCCAAATCAAATATTGAAGCACTTCTGGAAGGATCAAATCGCAATTTGGGTTACCAAACAGTCTCCAATCATAACATGCTTATAGTCGAATCGAGCGGCTTGACCAGATGAATCCAACGAGCCCAAGATCATCAAATTTTGATATCATTAAGACAGTCAAAGGTCCATTAAACGGTGTATGATTGTAGGAGTCAAGTTCGGCCATCCATCCGAACCACTCACAATTTACCCTTGATCTTCCACTTATTTACAAGCCATGCCACTCAAGAATTCTATAAATAGAACCTCATTTCCTCTTAAAAGGGGGATCAAATCCAAGAGAAAAGAAGGAAGAGAAAGAAGATCGCTCTTGCCTCTTTACTCCTCCTCGACCACCGCCAAAGTCCCGCCGGACCACCACCTGCGTCCTGAGCTCTGCCAGACCACCGCTTGATGCCCTGAGTTCTGCCGGACCACCACTTAAGGCCCGAACTTCTGTCGGACCATCACCTGAGGCTCGAACATCTGCTAGACCACCACTTGAGGCCCGGACATCTGCCTAATCACCACCTAAGGCTCAAACTTTTGCCAGACCATCGCCTTACGTCTATGGTCTTTCTAACCCCCGTCTTCAGCTGACTGCAATCTTCCTGACCTGCAACTGTATTGTTTGTCTTGTTATATTGTCTTGTTTGTGATGTGTGTTTTTTATCTTGTTTATGATGTGTGTTTGTGTATATTATGCTATGTGATGTGTGAACTGGTATATTTTTTATTTGGGTTAATTTATTGTTACATATGTATGTACTTATAAAATGTGTATGTACGTACTTGTTTGTGCGTGTCTTCTTTGTTCTTGTCCTTCTTTTTCCTTTGCTTAATTCCGTGTTAGATCATCTAACCTCCTCTTATTTCTTATTTAGGATAATTATTTAAGGGGAGCCTAGGAGATCATTTATCTAGGGGGAGCATACATCTTGTTTACATGTTAGGAGAAACGTGAATTTAATAAAATCAAACAACAAATATTTTGCTATTATCAAAAATAGGGAGATTGTTATGAATTGTGCAAATCTGTTCGTTCAAATAAATTCTGATACAAGCTATTTTTTATGATTATAAAAGCCTATTGTTTGTTTTATTCTTCTCCTAATGAATATTGGAGTTTCTTTTGTGTGCACTAACATGTCTTTCAAGAATTTCAAACTCCATATTGCTGAAGACTTCAAATTCATTTGTAAGTGAGCTGTCTGTATTTTTTGTTTGTACTTGAGTCTGAGAGAGTGAGATTGTAAGTTGGATAACTGTGCACACACACACAATGGGGGAGTGAAAACTTAATTTTTTAAAATTGATCGTACAGTACGATATTGAATTGTACGGGATGATCTGTATTTGTTTATCCTCCACAATAAACCTGCTTATCTAGAAATTTTTCTAAGTCCAGTTCGTACAGTACGAAATATAGTTCGTACAGAAGGTTTTGTGGTACGAACGGCTCTATTTTAGGTTCATACTGGATCGTACAAGACGAATCATTTATTTTTTGAACTATTCGTACAGTACGAAATATAGTTCGTACAGAAGATTTTGAGGTACAAACGGCTCTGATTTAGGTTCGTACTGAATCGTACGGGATGAATCATTCATTTTTGAACTATTTGTATAGTACGAAATATAGTTCGTATAGAAGATTTTGAGGTACGAACGGCTCTGATTTAGGTTCGTACTAGATCGTATGGGACAAGTCGTTCATTTTTCACCGCTTTCATTTGTCCCATACGAAATTTGATTCGTCATGTATGAAATTATTTCGTACAGTACGATTATTTGCTTTTTTATATAAAGGAGGGTCATTTTCTTTCATTTTCAAACCCTTCAGAGCATAGAATAGAGATATCAGGCAGTGGAAAGAGAGCAAGAGTGGCTAGGGGATCCTCATCTAGGAGGGATTGGGATGACAACTTTTTGAGTGCTTAAAATGAAGATTTTCTTGCAATAGAATGCGAGAAAGAGTGATTTTAGATGCGATATACCTATAGTATGCCTCTTCATTTTGAGCACTCAAAAAGTTGTCATCCCAATCCCTCCTAGATAAGGATCCCCTAGCCACTCTTGCTCTCTTTCCACTGCCTGACATCTCTATTCTATGCTCTGAAGGGTTTGAAAATAAAAGTGAAATGAAAGAAAATGACCCTCCTTTATATAGAAAAGCAAACAATCGTACTGTACGAAACAATTTTGTACAAGACGAAATGAATTTTGTCTGGGATGAATTAAATTTCGTACGGGACGAACGAAAGTGGTCAAAAATGAAACAGTTTTTCGTAAACTGGTCGTCATGAGGCATCCTTTCGTATAGGCTTTTTGACTTCATGATCGTACAGATGATGACGTGTTCGTACGGGACGATCAGGATATTAAAGGATCGTTCAGGCGACGGTTAGGTTCATCCTTATCCAAATTGACACATGGATCATACAGACGAAGACGTGTTCGTCTGAGATGATCCAGATTAATAACTGACACTAACCAAAAACCCACCCCATTCGTACAGACAAATCTTCTATATTCGTACGGTACGATGACATCATCGTATAGTAAAAAAGGACATAAACGTACAGTATCATCACTCCAATGTTACAGATTTTCAACACTAAAATAGAGACCAACACAAGGGAAAAAGTTTTTTTTTATTTTATAAAGAAGACACACAAAATAATCACAAAATACAATTAACTAGAAATAAACAAACATATACAAAATAAATTTGCAGAATTTTTAATAAAACATTAAGATCAATCACACATAGCCTTGTCCTTAACATGCTAAAAGTGTCAAAAGCTAAGGGTTTTGTGAAAATATCTGCAAGTTGATCTTTAGTAGCAACATAATGTAGTTCAATTTCTATTTTTGCTACATGATCTCTTATAAAATGATGCCTTATATTAATATATTTTATTCTAGAATGTTGAATATGATTCTTTGAAATGTAAATGACACTAGTGTTATCACAAAAAATTAGAATTATATCAATAGAAAATCCTAAATCAACCAATTATTGTTTTAACCAAAGCACCTGTGCAACACAACTCCTTAAGGTAATATACTCTGCTTCAGCTGTAGAAAGTGCTACTGAATTTTGTTTCCTACTGGACCAAGATACTAAAGAATTTCTAATAAATTGACAGGTCCCACAAGTACTCTTCTGATCAACCCTACAGCCTGCAAAATCAAAATCTGAGTATCCAATGATTTCAAAAGAAGAACTATTCTTAGGATACCAAATCCCTAAATTTTGAATTTCCAAAAGATATCTCAATATTCTTTTCACTGCTATCAAATGTGATTCTTTTGGATCAGATTGAAATCTAGCACATAAACAAACACTAAACATAATGTCTGGTCGGCTAGCTGTCAAGTAAAGTAATGATCCAATTATTCCTCTAAAATTCTTTTGATCAATAGATTTTTCCTTAGGATCATTATCTAATAGTACTGAGGAACTCATGGGTGTAGTTACAGGTTTATCATTATCCATTTCATACTTTTTGAGAATGTCCTTAACATACTTAGATTGACAAAAAAAATGTTCCTTCCTTATTTTACTTTATGCTAAAATTAAAAAAATAACTCAAGTCACCCATTAAACTCATCTCAAATTCACTGCTCATTGTTTTTGAAAATTCATCACATATATTTTTATTAGTTGATCCAAAAATGATGTCATCTATATATATTTATACAATGAGTATTTCATTTCTAATTCTTTTCAAAAATAGAGTGGTGTCCACACTTCCTTTAACAAATGATCCTTTTAATAAGAAAGTGTTTAACCTCTCATACCAAGCTTGAGGTGTATGTTTTAGTCCATACAATGCCTTTTTCAATTTAAACACATGATTAGGGAATTTAAAATTTTCAAAACCTGGTGGTTGCTCAACATAAACATCATTTTCTATCACTCCATTCAAAAATGCACTCTTAACATCTATTTGATATAATTTAAAATCTTTAAAATATGCAAAGGCTAATAATACCCTAATTGCTTCAAGTCTTGCTACAGGGGCAAATGTCTCCTCAAAATCAATCCCTTCTATTTGATTATACTCCTTAGCTACCAATCTAGCCTTATTTCTTATAACAACTCCTGAATCATTCATTTTATTTTTAAACACCCACTTAGTTCCAACTACACTTTGATCTTTTGACCTTTCTATTAGCTCCCAAACTTCATTTCTTTTAAATTGATTTAATTCTTCTTGCATTGCTAAAATCTAAAATTCATCCAAAAGTGCTTGATCTATATTAGTGGGTTCAATTATTGAAATAAAAGTTGAATGATTTACTTCTTTTCTCAAACTATGCATAGTTCTAACTCCTTCACTTGATTCTCCTAAAATTAACTCTTTAGGATAACTTCTAATAAATTTTTAATCTTTAGGCAATTAATTTTCTTCTTTCTTTTCAACCCTTTCTTTAACCTTTTAATTTTCAAGTTTTTGGGTTACAATCTCAACCTCATCTTCATCCAACTTAGACCCTTCACTATTATAAGATTCATAAAAAATAATATGAGTGGTCTCCTCAACTACCAATATTCTTTTATTAAAAACTCTATAGAATTTTCCAACAATTAAATAACCTAGAAAGATTCCTTCATCAGATTTAGGATTAAATTTTTCTAAGAAAGTTTTGTTATTATTATGAATGAACACTTTACATCCAAAAATATATAGATGTGAGAGGTTGAGACTTCTACCTTTAAGAAGTTTGTAGGGTGTCTTATTTAATTTAGATCTAATGTATACCCTATTCAACATATAGCACGCTGTGCTAATTGCTTCAGCCCAAAAATATTTTGAAAGTGAATATTCTGCTAACATAACTCTAGCAATTTTAATTAATGTCCTGTTCTTTCTTTCTACAACTCCATTCTGTTGAGGTGTCCTAGAAGCTGAGAAGTTGTGTTCAATCCCATGAGATTTACAAAGATCATCAAACAATTTATTTTCAAATTCTTCCTCATGATCACTTTGGATAGTTACAATTTCAAAACTTAGTTTTCTCTGAATCCAAGTGACAAAATCTCTAAATTCATCAAATGATTCACTCTATGATTCAAAAATTTAATACATGTGAACCTAGAATAATCATCCACAATTACATACACAAATCTTTTTCCTCCTAAATTTAAGATACTAACATGTCCAAATAGATCAATGTGAAGAATTTCTAAGGGCTTGCTAGTCCTAATTTTCTTGATTAAACTGAAATAGGATCTGACTTATTTTCCTAATTGACATGTGCCACACAAATCATATTTAGTAAAGTTTAATTTGGGTACTCCTCTAACTAGCTCATTTTGAGTGATTTTTCTAAGATTTTTCATATTAGCATGACAAAGCCTTCTATGCCATAACCATGATTCATCAGATACAGTTTTCAAACAAAGAGCAGTAGAAGGTTTTATAGAAATCAAATCTAGCATGTAAATATTATTCACTCTATCACCATGTAACATAATAGTTTCATTTTGACTAATAACACAACTAGTATGCAAGAATGTTATATGATAACCTTTATCACACAATTAATTTATACTCAATAGATTGTGTTTTAAGCCTTCAACCAATAGAATATTTTCAATCACAAAATTTTTAGAATTTTTAATTATACATGTACCTACCACTCTCTTTGTAGTATTGTCTCCAAGTGTAATCTTGCCACCATTCCTGACTTCCGATGTTATAAATTATTTTGCATCTCCAGTCATATGCTTTGAGTAGCTACTGTTCAGGTACCAAATTCTCTCATGAGATATTGTGTGAGAGCGTTCCTATAAAAATATCAAATATTAGACTTGGGAACCCAAACAAGTTTGGGTTCACCTCTAGATAATTTTAAAATAGATGCATGTGTGATATGCTATGATTTATGCATCTTAGATCTCCACACTAGATGTGTTCTACGATAAATAGTACAGGTGTGAGAAATATGTCCTATCATACCACAAGAAAATACTTTATTCTAGGAAAAGGATTCACCAATCTATTCATCCTGAAAGATTTCTTCTTAGACTTTGAACTAGTGGGTTTTGTAGTAAGATTTGTGAAAATCTTTAAGTTTGGATTGTTTCCTATTTTTTTTAAGTGCTTTTAACTGAACTTCAAGATAAGCATTAGTACTTTCTAGAATCGATTTATTAATCTTCAAATTATGCTCTCTAGTATCTGATTCATCCATATAAGTTTTAAAATCATTTTTAAGTTCTGTATGTGATGATTTTAAAAGTTCATGCTATTTGTTTAAATCATCATATTCATCCAATAGAGTCATGCGATTGCTATCAATTAAAGCATGATCTTTCCTAAGAATTTTGTACTCTTTTTGCAGTTCTAGATAATCTAAATTTAACTTAGCATGTAACTTTTTGAGTTTCCTATATGCAAAATAAATGCGTTCAGAAATTTTAAATAGTTCATTGTAACTTAAGTCACATACCTCTTCTTGATCTGAATGATCAAGATTGTCAGCCATTAAGCACAAGTTTGTGACTTCCTCTTTAGGTGCTGTTTCTGATGAATCTGAAGCTGAGTCCGCCCAAAAAGCTAGTTGAAGTCTCTTTTTACCCCTTCTTTCCTTTGGTTTCTCCTCGGCCTTCTTCTTACTAGAATTTTCTTTGAGATTGGGGCAATCTGTCTTTATATGTCTTGGCTTCCCGCATTCATAGCAAATAACTTCATTAGAAGCCTTAACATTCTTTTGGAACTTACCTTTATTCCATGGTTGACGTCTTCTCTGCTTCCTTTTTAGGAAACTTCTAAATTGTCTTGTCATCAAGGCAATGTCCTCTTCATCCTCAAGTAGTGACTGATGACTTTCTGAATCGTCCACCTTCAAAGCTATGTTCTTCTCCTTTCGCTTCTCACCTGAATCAATCTATCTTTGAGTCACAAATTGCTTGTAAGCAATTAGTGATCTAAGAAGATTATCAATAGAATAAATATAGATTCTATTATTGCAGTGATCTTTGCATTATATGTCGTAGGTAAACAATGAAGTATTTTATTTATTTTTTCTGCATTTGTTAATTCTTTACCTAAGGCATGCAATGATGTAACTATATGTGTAAAACATGTATACATGTCTGAGATTGATTCATTCGATTTCATGCGGAAGAGTTCATAATCGTGTAAAAGAATGTTCAACTTAGTTTGCTTCACTTCATTTGTACCTTCATACGTAATGCAAAGTCTATCCCATATTTCTTTTCCAGATTTACAAATAGAAACATGCATATAGTCTTCAAATTTAAGAGCACAAAAAAACTATTTAAGCATTTTGCATTTAGTTGTAATAATTCCCTTTCTTCTAAAGCCCACTTAACAAATGGTGTTTCAACTCTTATGCCATCTACAAGTCTAGTAGGTGCAGTGTAACCATCCTGAACTAACATCCACATGCGATAGTCAAGAGATTGCAGAAAAGTAGACATGCGAGCTTTCCAGAAATCAAATAGAATATTATCAAACAAAGGTGGTCTAGTGATCGAGTAACCTTCCATAGTATTTTGGTTTCCAAAATTAGCCATGATCGAGTTTTAAAAAAGTAATTTAAACATTGATTTTTGAAATAGGCTTTGATACCACTTAAAAGAACGAATAGGTTGTTTGACCTATTAATTATGTCCCTAGGCTAACCAAGAGGGGGGGTGAATTGGTACTTTTAAAATTCTCTTGAAATTTTAGAAAATATTTTAACACAATATGAAGCAAATCGTACTGTACGAACATAGTAAGTTTTAAATGCTTTTCAACCATAGATAAAAAAAATGCAGTGCAGTAAATAAAAAAGAAAAACAGAATAGAGAACATAAGAATTTATAGTGGTTAGATCAAACAAGACCTATATCCACTCCCTAGAGACTCCTTCTCTAGGTATTGCACTATATCAAAGTGACTCTCCTTTAGCCCCCACAGCAAGGTGGAGAAGCCTTTACAAACTCTCTTCCACCAAATTCCGGTGCGGCAGAGAACCGACATCCTTTTTCACCCTCCTGGTGAAGGCAGACAACCAACGTCCTTTTTCACCCTCCTGGTGAAGGTAAAGAACCGACATCCTTTCTCAGCCTCCTGGTGAAGGCAGAGAACCGACGTCCTTTTTCACCCTCCTAGTGACGACAGAGAACCAAACACCTCTCGAACAATTCACTTGCAAGAGTCTCGAAGGAGACTAGGAAGATGCTTTAAAGTACAAACACTGAGATCCTCACTATTGGATAACTTTGTGAATCCCCTCACAATTCTCTATTAAAAAATCTCTCAATGTTTTCCCTCAAACACTCTCCCAATCACTCTCCCTTTCACTCTCAAGAAAAAATTTCGCAGAGAATCTTTTCTTCAGTCAGTTTTATGACCCTTAAATACTTAGGACAAGAAAAATCATACAAAAACTAAAAATTTTAAGTTTCACGCGTGCCGATCGTCCCGTACGATCACACATCGTATAGTACGAGTAGTTCAAATAATGAACGATTCGTCCCATACGATCCAGTACGAAGCTAATTCAGAGCCGTTCGTACCTCAAAACCTTCCGTACGAACCATGTTTTGTACTGTACGAATAGTTCAAAAAATGAACGATCCATCCCGTACGATCCAGTACGAACCTAAAATCAGAGCCGTTCGTACCTCAAAACCTTCTGTACGAACTATATTTCATATTGTACGAATAGTTCAAAAATAAACGATTCATCCCGTATGAACCTAAATCAGAGTCGTTCGTACCTCAAAACCATATGTACGAACTATATTTCGTACTGTATGAATAGTTCAAAAAATGAACGATTCTTCCCGTACGATCCAGTACGAACCTAAAATATAGACATTCGTACCTCAAAAACCTTCTGTACGAATTATATTTTGTACTGTATGAACTGGACTTAGAAAAATTTCTAGACAAGCAGGTTCGTTGTGGAGGATAAACAAATACAGATCGTCCCGTACGATCCAATATCGTACTGTACGATCAATTTTAAAAAATTAAGTTTTCACTCACCCATTGTGTGTGTGCATAGTTATCTAACTTACAATCTCACTCTCTCAGACTCAAGTACTAACAAAAAATATAAACTACTCACTAACAAATGAATTTGAAGTTTTCAGCAGTCTAGAGTTTGAAATTCCTGAAAGACATATTAGTGCACACAAAAGAAACTCCAATATTCGTTAGGAGAAGAATAAAACAAATAATATGCTTTTATAATCATAAAAAATAACTTGTATCAAAATTTATTTGAACAAATAGATTTGTACAATTCATAACAGCAACGTCTGTCATCTACGATCCTTCCGACCTCCATCACCAGACAACAGTCTTTCTGACCCCTATCTCCTGGCTACTATGATCCTTTCGACCTCCATCGCCTGCCAACTATGATCAACCGACCCAACAAACATGTATATATTGATTCCCACCATGTAATGCACTCTATATGATGTATATTGGCTATATCAAGCCAAGTCCTTCCCCCAAATAGAGGGCCTCATTTGTGATCAATTGCAAATACTAGTGGATTCAATCAAACTGGGTCAGGCCCAGTGGGTTTTCCCCCTTTCAGGGGTTTCCACGTAAAAACTCTGGTGTCTCTTATTAGTACTACACACACTCTCTCTTATCTGATTACGTGTCTGATCTTCGTACAATGCTAAGACGTTTAGCTTTATATTTCTCTACCACCACGAATACTCCAGGACGCAACAAGAACAAATTTTATTTGAAGATGGAGATAATGTATCATTTTGGTGGATCACAATCTAGGACATCAACTCTTCCAATGCAAATATTTATAGAAGATGATGTTGCATTCTTCTTCATGAGACTTCTATATCCGTTCAACAACTCTCTCAAATTTTATGTTAACAATGATAAAAAAGAATTCAACAGTAGATTATAGCCAAGATAATCAAATATTCCTAAATAGGAAGAACATATATGTATCGTAAAAGGCCATGGTTTATCACTAGTTAGTCACACCTGTTAATGTTGCAACATACGTTGATTTTTAGAGTAGATGAAAATTGTGCTAAAGACAAGCTTAATGAAGATAGTTATGACTTCATTTATATTTTATTTCTTAAGCATCCATTAGATATTACCACACCCATATGGATGCAATTGAATCTAATAGATGAGTGAAATTTTCTTATTCTTCATATGCTCGGGAGAGAAAAATAAAAAATATAAGGTCAACACTAGTATTATCTCTAATTGAATGATTATTGGTATAATGAACTCATGTTAGAGGTTTTATTCAAAGTATATTAAAGTTTGACAATCTTTTTATAGTAAAAATAATTTAGAGAAAAAAGTACAATCTAGAGGCTATGGAGAATAGTTTTGAGTTCAAGATCAACAAATCAAGGAAAGACATTTTGTGCATTGTTATACCTCTAAGAAAAATCTTTATGAAGGTTTTTGCAAGAAATTTGATATAGTGAGATATGTTTGAGAAATGGAGTCAAATATTAGAACACTTATGTTCTTTAGATGTTCTAGACAAAAAATATTTAAAAGCTCATCCATAATTTATTGAATGTATAAATAAGGATAAACTTATTGAATCATACTCAAAATTAATGATAAATATGATAATATCTAATGCTAAAATATATTATGAAATTAATTTGTCTTATGAGAAGGTTTAACAATGCCATGAGCAAGCTATTACATATGTAAATGCTTTTAAAATATGAAAAAGATTTCATATGTAGATTTCATGTAAGATATTAAGAAAAATGTCTAAAATTTAAGACAAACTAATCTCATCAAAGCTCATGAAATTTTTCATATTTTAACCAGAGATTTTTATTTTATATTTTCATTATTTTTTAATAATATTTCTAGGGTCAAAGCATCCCAAAAGAATATTATTCTTAAAATTAATTACATATATTCTTAAAGTTTTCAAAAGGATTTGACTCTAAAGAATATTTTAAATGAATGAATAGGTCAAAAGGGATGGGTAAGATCCTCATAAAAAGAAGACATAATCCAATCTGGATTTTATAGATCTACCATCCTATTGAAAAAAAAAGGGTGATACTATGAGGGTGTTTTTTTTTGTATTGGAGATTTCACAAAAAAGATATAAGAAAAGAAGTCCAGTGAGATAAGAAAAACAATTCTTACCTAAGTTCATGTAAAATGGCCATAACATGGTCATATTATTAATTTAATTTTATAAATTAAAATTGAGAGGATGTGTATGAATGAATTTTCTAGAATGAATGAGTTTTATTGGATTAATTACATTCTAGAACATCTCCAAGAGACACTTTGTCTAAAAAGTATGCTCATGTTTTGGTTTGACTAGGTAAACATCAAGAAGTAGAATATGATTTAGAGATCATCATAATAAGATAGTCTATGCTTCAAGATTAGTCAATCCATAAGGTAGAGGGTGAATTACTGTAATCGAGTGAGACAATTATCTCTCTATGAGATTATTTGGTTTGTTGAGAAAGAAATCAGAGTAAAATGAATGCAGTGTAAAAGGAATGAAGTGTATTTGAAATATATAAAGTTATTTGGATTAGTGTAAAATGAATGCAAGAGATTTTTTTTTTAGAAATTTGGATTGAAGTAAAAAGAATGCAATGTAAGTTCAAATGATGGTAGTGGCAGACAGTTGGTGGTAGTGACAGTGGCCAATAAGGGGCGAGGTTGCACCGGAGGGCAGTGACAGGCAACGATGATCGCAGTGGGCGACGGAGGGCAGTGACGACAATGGCTTGTGGGAGGCCTTTGGCAGTGGCGGGTGGCGATGTTTGGTGGCAGCTTACTGCAAGTGGCAATGGCTGGCATCGATCAGTGATTGGTAGTGGGTGACAACAATGCAGTTAGTTTGAGATGAAAAAAGAATTCGATCAAAATTGGGCGAGATTACAATACATCAAAAAAGAACTAGGAAGTGAAAAATGAATTCATTAAAATTTTACACTGTATTTCTTTTTAAGCAAACCAAACACCTAAAATTTAGTTTCCGATGCATTTGAATTGCCTTGCAAGCCTTAGTGTACATCTAACAAAGTGCTTACATAGGCACAACTCTCGTAATCTCGAGCAACCAAATATTCAATATAAAGACCATGCAAAATGATATATATATTCTCTTGGTTGATAGTCAAAGCTCCCAACCAACAGATCAAGAAGAGCTGTATTGAAAAATGATATGTGAAAAACTAAAAATATGATATATATATATATTTAAAAGTAAATAGACAAATTTAATTTTGTTTAAGCTTGATTCAATTCCGAGCTTTAAAAAAATGTTCAAATTTAATTCAATTGCTAATTTAATAAACTTAAATGAGCATTTATAGAGTGGAGGTCAAATTGCTCGACTAATATATTAATATACTAACAATCCAAGATATTGCTATTATGTATCTAACATAAATAATTTTTCTTATTAGCATAAATAAATATTTTATTTATAAATTTAATAAATAAAATTTTATTTGGGGAGTTTGTCTCATGTTAAATAATAGTATAGCTTAATTTTTTTGGGACTTCATATAATGAATTTCTCGGAGTGGTAAATGAAAGTATTCAGAAATTCACAAAATATAAGGACCGAAGCTTAAATCGGAGGAAAGTTGAAAGGGTGCGGAGATCGACCCCGAGGTGTTGCAGTGTGATCAGATCTCATCCCAGCGCGGGAACAAATCTCTCCGGCTGCTGGGATCTCGTCGGCGGGTGGACGCCCCTGCCGCTTCCTACTATTCAATCATCTGTAGTGCTTCCTTCTCTATAAATCTTAGTACAATTTGGGTCTTTTTGTGTGCAGATCTGAGATATCTCGGATCTCATTTGTTATCGTCATCGCCCTCCATCTGGTCTAGATCCGGATAGCTTTGGATCTCACCTGTCCGGCGTTTTCTTTCAACCTTCGATTTTGGATTTCGCGAGCATCTGACGGGTAGGGTTTTTGGAGATCCATACGCGTATTAGGGGCTGAGCAAGGCAAATATGCTGACCAAGTTCGAGACCAAGAGTAATCGGGTGAAGGGGCTTAGCTTTCATAGCAAGAGGCCGTGGATCCTTGCCAGCCTCCACAGCGGTGTGATCCAGCTATGGGACTATCGCATGGGAACCCTCATAGACCGCTTCGACGAGCACGATGGACCTGTTCGTGGAGTTCACTTCCATAAATCGCAGCCCCTATTTGTCTCTGGAGGTGAGAAGTATACCCTTTTGCTCCTCCCGATGGGTTTTGGTTTACTGCATTTTGAGGTGTTGCTCTGGAAATAGTCTATTGTATTGCTTAGATCTATCTTGTTTTTTTCTTCAATTGCATTTCTGACTGTTCTTTTTATTGTGATACTTAGATCTATCCAGTTTTTACTGCCATTGCATTTAATTGGTCTTTTTTGGTTTTAGACTGGATTGTTTTTGGAATTTGATCTCTACCTGTCATATTTTTATATATTTATTGTGTGTGATCCAATTGGTATGCTTGTTGATCAAATAATCTCAATTTTGCTGCACTATGAAGCATGAATGATTCCATGATTATCTTCTTTACACATTCCGCCTCTTTCCCGAGATGATCCTTCCATGGAATGATAGAAAATTCCAACATCTATCAAGAGATTTACAGAAGTTTGTGCATGATAATAATGACAGTAACAATGAAAATAATGTTGTCTTGCAGGTGATGATTACAAGATCAAGGTCTGGAATTACAAAACTCACCGTTGCTTGTTCACTCTGCTTGGGCATCTAGACTATATTCGTACTGTACAATTTCATGATGAGTATCCTTGGATTGTTAGCGCAAGTGATGATCAAACGATTAGGATTTGGAACTGGCAGTCTCGTACCTGCATTTCGGTTTTGACCGGCCACAACCACTATGTGATGTGCGCATCATTTCATCCAAAGGAGGATCTCATTGTATCTGCTTCTCTTGATCAGACTGTTCGTGTTTGGGATATTGGCGCTTTGAGGAAGAAAACCGTGTCTCCAGCTGATGATATTTTGCGTCTGAGCCAAATGAATACTGATCTGTTTGGTGGTGTTGATGCGGTTGTGAAATATGTCTTGGAAGGTCATGATCGGGGAGTCAATTGGGCATCTTTTCATCCTAACCTGCCTCTCATTGTTTCTGGAGCTGATGACCGGCAAGTAAAATTATGGAGAATGAATGGTAATCCCTAGAAAATCTGTTTATCCTCTTTATCATAGCTAGCACTATAATTACATATTTGATATGTGCTTGCTAAATGTTTTGTACCAATTATATCTATACTATTACAAAGATAGCTTAGAATGCATTGTGCACTAAACTAATACAAAGCTTAAAGTTCATCTAAGCATATCTAAAAGATTGATCAAATAGGCAATGCTAAATGATGTTTGTAAAATTTTCAAATGAATTTATATGTATTATTGTCAAGATTTTGAAGAAAAATATGATGCAAACTATTACTTCATTTGGTTACTTAGCAATTATATATGATCCACAAGTTTCTTTCTAATAAAATGATGTACATGCACTTAAGGTAGATAAAATAGTGAATTTTTTAGGAGTTTATATAGGAATTTAATTGATGCATATATTATTTGAATTTGTTTGTATTATAATATAAAAATATAAATATATTTTTAAATTATAATTTAAAATGATGAGATGTAATTTTTTGTTTTTTTATAAATGGAATACTGAGATTCTTTTTTGTACGATACCAAGTTCGTTTTTAATAGCAGTATAGATTAATATAGTTTTAAATGTTTTACATTCAATGCATTTTTCAGTTGGGATAAAGTTCTTTTTGAAGTATTCAAGTAATGGGCATTTGATGCATGCGCATCTTATAAGCAGCATTACATGAGAATCATCAACTGATGCAATAGTTGCTTTTGCATCATAAAAAGTTCTAACACTTGCTTTTTTCTTTTGTAGATACAAAGGCATGGGAAGTGGACACATTGAGAGGGCATATGAATAATGTTTCTTGTGTGATGTTTCATGCAAAGCAAGATATCATTGTGTCCAACTCTGAGGACAAAAGCATTCGTATCTGGGATGCTACTAAGCGTACTGCCATTCAGACATTTCGCCGTGAGCATGATCGTTTTTGGATTCTGTCTGCACATCCAGAAATGAATCTGCTTGCAGCCGGCCATGACAGTGGAATGATTGTATTCAAATTAGAGAGAGAGCGTCCTGCTTTCTCTGTTACTGGAGACTGCTTGTATTATGTCAAAGACCGTTTTCTGAGGTTTTATGAATTTTCACATCAGAAAGATAATCAGGTGGTTCCAATAAGGAGGCCTGGATCTGTGAGCTTGAACCAGGGACCAAGAACACTCTCTTTCAGTCCCACAGAGAATGCTGTTTTAATCTGTTCTGATGCAGATGGGGGCACTTATGAACTCTATAATGTTCCCAAAGACAATGTTGGAAGGGCAGATGTTGTGCAGGATGCAAAGAAGGGAGGAGGAGGGTCTGCTGTTTTTGTGGCCCGCAACAGGTTTGCAGTGCTAGACAAGAGCACCAATCAAGCATTAGTCAAGAATCTCAAGAATGAAATTGTAAAAAAAAGTCCCCTTCCTATTGCTACAGATGCAATCTTTTATGCTGGAACAGGGAATCTGTTGTGTAGGGCCGAAGATAAAGTAGTTATATTCGACCTTCAGCAGCGTCTTATTCTGGGGGAACTTCAGGTCCCTGCTGTCAAATATATCGTTTGGTCGAGCGACATGGAAACTGTTGCATTACTCAGCAAGCATGTTATAGTTATTGCCAACAAGAAACTTGTTCACCGTTGTACATTGCATGAGACAATTCGTGTGAAAAGTGGTGCCTGGGATGAGAGTGGTGTCTTCATCTATACAACCCTTAACCATATCAAGTATTGCCTTCCTAATGGGGATAACGGTATTATTAGGACTCTTGATGTTCCTATATACTTGACCAAGGTATCTGGCAGCAGTGTTTATTGTTTGGATCGTGATGGGAAGAACCGGGTCATAACAATTGATGCTACAGAGTATATCTTCAAGCTTGCTCTTCTGAGGAAGAAATATGACCATGTTATGAGCATGATAAAAAATTCACAGTTGTGTGGACAGGCTGTGATTGCATACTTACAACAAAAAGGTTTTCCTGAAGTTGCTCTTCACTTTGTTAAAGATGAGAGAACCAGATTCAACTTGGCTCTTGAGAGTGGTAACATCCAGATAGCTGTTGCTTCTGCAAAGGAGATAGATGAAAAGGACCATTGGTATAGGTTGGGCATTGAGGCTCTTCGACAAGGGAATACCAGTATTGTAGAATATGCTTATCAAAGGACTAAGAACTTTGAAAGGCTGTCATTTCTTTATCTTGTCACAGGAAATAAGGAGAAGCTATCAAAAATGTTGAGAATTGCTGAAATGAAGAATGATGTTATGGGTCAGTTCCATAATGCTATGTACCTAGGTGATATCCAGGAACGTGTGAAGATATTGGAGAACGCTGGCCACTTGCATCTTGCATATATCACAGCTTCAACTCATGGGCTCATTGAAACTGCTGAAAGACTTGCCGCCGAATTGGGAGATGATATTCCTGTTATCCCCAAAGAGAAAACCCACTCTCTTCTTTTGCCACCTGCCCCCTTATTGAATGGCGGTGACTGGCCATTGTTGAGGGTTATGAGGGGCATTTTTGAAGGCGGATTGGATAATGCTAGCAGACCAGGATATGAAGATGTAGAAGAAGAAGCTTCTGGTGCGGACTGGGGTGATGAAGACTTGGACATTGTTGATGTTGAGCGGGTGATACAGAATGGGGATGCAGATGCTGAAGTTGATGATGTCGAAGCAAATGAAGAAAATGGGGGCTGGGAACTTGAAGATCTGGAGTTGCCTCCAGAAGCTGTCACTCCATCGGCAGCAGGTAATACCCGTGCATCAGTGTTTGTTGCCCCTACTCAAGGCATGTCTGTGAGCCAAATATGGATTCAGAAATCATCTCTTGCTGGGGAGCATGCTGCTGCTGGAAACTTTGACACAGCAATGCGCCTTCTTAATCGGCAGCTAGGAATAAATAATTTTTCTCCATTGAAGCAGATATTTATGGAATTATACACAGGCAGTCACACATATCTTCCTGCTTTTGCTGCGGCTCCAGTAATATCAATTGCTGTTGAGAAGGGGTGGACTGAGTCCACAAGTCCCAATGTGAGAAGTCCACCATCTCTAGTATTCAAGTTCTCACAGTTGGATGAAAAACTCAAGGCTGCATACCGAGCAACAACTGAGGGGAAGTTCCCTGAGGCCTTAAGGCTATTTCTCAATATCTTACACATTATCCCTATCATTGTTGTGGATTCTAGGAGGGAGGTTGATGAAGTCAAGGAGCTGATTGAGATTGCTAAAGAGTATGTTTTGGGCTTGAAGATCGAGGTCAAGAGAAAGGAAACTAAGGATGATGTGATTCGGCAGCAGGAGCTGGCAGCTTACTTTACAAACTGCAAGCTTCAAAAGGTTCACACCAGATTGGTACTTACTAGTGCCATGACTATTTGTTTCAAAGGAGGAAACTATGCTACAGCAACCCATTTTGCTAGGATGCTTTTGGAGAGTAGCCCAACCGATGCCCAAGCAAAGAAGGCAAGGCAGGTTTTACAGGCCTGTGGTGACAAAAGAGATGCGCATCAGCTGAATTATGATTACAGAAATCCTTTTGTGGTATGTGGAGCCACCTTTGTTCCAATCTACCGTGGACAGAAAGATGTCTCATGTCCTTACTGTGGAGCTAGGTTTATCCCATCCATTCAAGGGAAGCTTTGCACTGTTTGTGAGATTGCAGTGGTGGGGGCAGATGCATCTGGTCTTCTTTGCTCTCCAACACAGATGCGATAAATGAAGGTATTTACCGAGCAATCATTTTCTTTGTGTGTTTTCATCAAGGTCGTCACGCCTTATCTTTTCCAGAACAGATTATGTTTCAGGCGAAAGAATAAAAACAGGTAATCATGTTTTTTAGCAGTTTGTTCAGTTTTTTTAATGCATGCTACCCCTTTGAGCTGTAGGAATTTTGTAAGACATGTAGTTATTATTTGAAAGTTTATGTTAAAGAGTTCAATTTGCTTGAGAAATTGGTTTAAGTTTGGGTTTTATTTGAATCTGGCTAAGAATGCCCAAGCTGTTCATTGGGCGTCGTTGGTGAGTTGTTCTGGTTTGCAGTATGCATCATACTATTTGAAGTCCTCCAGGGTTACTTTTGTTGAAAGTTCTATGCTGCTTTGAATTTAAATGCAGTGATAATTTCTATCAAATATAAAGCCATCCTTCTGATAAGCAATCTTAGTAAAAAGTTTGTTCGTTAATATTGCATAAGCAATGACATGACCTGCTGAATGTTCTTATGATTTTTGATTTGTTAATGTCAATTATTTTGGCTCTCATATGTATTGATTGCTACAGTAAGTGATGCTATTTAATGCGGGGGATGAAAGCATGATTGCCTTTTATTTTTATTGCTCTTCACCAGTATGACTCTAGAATGTTGTACTCGCGTCTCCATGTTGATTGAGGTTTTGTTTGAGACAATTTTCTTACTACTTTTAAAAGCAGCTTTCTAATAAAAAATATTTTGAATTAAATATTTTTATACGAGAAAGCAGTAAGAAAATTGTCCCAAACAAAATCTAAATGTGATCTGATTGCTTCTGCTTTGATGCTCATTTTACTGGAGCAGGCAACTTTTCTGGCTTTAGTAAAGTTATCATAGTTATATGTTGTTAAATTGCTGGAGACCGGTTCGATTTACGGGTCACTGAAAACTCAAAATCAATGGTCTTGTTAGACGCGGTCTGAGCTTGTCGATGGCAAGCGACCAGGGTAGGTTTTAGGGTGGAGCTGATTGGTGTTAGCTTAAGGTAGGTGTTAGGATACTTCTGCTTTGGGAAAGGCTGGGGCATGGCTGAACTTGGCCATGGAGCTTCTATGGCTTTGAGTTCTCCTCTATTGCTATCTAGCTATACTACTTAAGCTTGGCAAGTTCCGAGTTGTATG
The DNA here is from genome assembly GCA_019925795.1 of Dendrobium chrysotoxum. Taxonomy (NCBI): domain Eukaryota; kingdom Viridiplantae; phylum Streptophyta; class Magnoliopsida; order Asparagales; family Orchidaceae; genus Dendrobium; species Dendrobium chrysotoxum. The sequence goes on from CM034309.1 coordinate 21,190,895, forward strand.
TGATTTAAACTGGTACACAATTAGCAACTTGCCAAAGCTTGTTCCGGCTACTCTAGAGATTTGATACGCATGATCCAGGCGAATGTTAGTTTAGTTTTGTCAACGTTGGCCATGAGTTTGTCTCATTAGGACCTCAATATTCAGTTGTCGAACTTGCTTGAGGACTCATGAAGTCGCTTGCCAAGCCTACTCGCCCTAGGAACTCGATTACTCAACCTAAGAACTAGCTAGCTAGCCAATTAGTAGTTTTTATTAGAAGAACTCGACATGTATATTTGTACTCAATATGAGAATCACCTGAAAGTCTTCATTAGTAGCCGATTATAAGTCTGATTTTTCCTCTACATAGTTAGCTACACCAAGTCTAAATCGAACATTTTCTAACTTAATTTATAAATAGTGGTTATTAGTCGAGTGTACAGTATAATATTCTCCCCATATATTTAATAGGGTTTTGGTATCTTGTCACCGACAACATTGAATCAAATCTTCACTTAGATGCCCACCGTTGCTTAGCTTGGTTGGTGGGCGAGCACGGATGGGAACCCCCCATCCTGGGTTCGATTACCCTTGAGCGGCAGCGCCCCTTCGGTGGGGGCCCAAAGCGCCGGCTGTGGGTACAGTGGTGTGGGTGGCCCGGTAGGTCGGCCAGGATTTACGGACTGCCAAACGCGCCTGGCAAAATCAGATGTGACAGCGGACGGTTCCTCATCATTAAAAAAAAAATCTCCTTTTAGATGCGGTAAGCATGGATATGTTGAAAACAAATAACTAGGTTATGGATTGTCTTGAAGATGGAGAAATATTCTTGTAGAATGAGCAACCTAACGGCTGTGACCTTTTACCAATTGCATAACGTTGAAAACTATGGGGTCCTGCGCCGTGGTACCCACTCCTCCGCCCCCAACCCAAATTTCTGCCTTAGGTAGAATAATCATGGGTCCTATCAGGCTGCTAATCATAGTATGATCTATGGAGTACACATATTGGGGAGCTTAGCTATTAGATCTTCTTCTCCTAGCCATTGGATTACAATCCAGATGCTCCACTTCCTTCACCTAGTCCTCGACCCTCCTTTTTCTTGGATTATTTATTTTGTTTACATTGCATTTACATTTTATGTATCCAATGTTCTTGGAGGAGCCTATAAATATCTCTAAGTTATGTATAGAAAGTAAGCAATAAAATTAAAATTAGTTTGTCATAGTTCTACTTTTCTACGTAGTATTATAGTGAAGTCATGGCTTCTTTGTTTCAACCTTTGTTCTTTGGTTTTTTCCCGTATTTCTTATTGGTATTCTTCATTCTATTCATTATGTTTGATTGTTTAACTTCTATTTCAAAGAGCCAATCATCATGAATAGTAAAAATCAAACTAAGGGAGAAGTTATATGTGCTATAAGCCTCATATCATTCGAATGAAAGAAATTATCTTTAAGTGACTCTAAATTGTGAATATCTTTTTGAAAGGAAAGAGAAATGTCCATCACCTAGTGGAGCTTTCTCCGAAGCCAATGAATCAAAGGTTATACTTTGGGATGAAGTTGATTTTATATTTATGATAGAGTTGAGAAATATTATGATTACATGAAATTAATGGACTGTGTATGTTTTTGTCTATCTCAAAAGAAGTTTGGGACATCATCAAAGAAACCTACTAAAACATTAAAAGATGTGGCCCTCATTTATGAAATCAAAACTAAAATTCTAACTATAAAGCAAGCTAACGTTCGTGTTATTGAATATTTTAATGTAATGAACGTTTATTGTCTTGAATTAGATTACTTTCAAGATTTCAAGATGATTTGGTATTGTAATGAGGGAATTTTCAAGCAATTTATAGAAAAGGAAAAGGTGTTTGAGTTTCTTGTAGGACTCGATAATAATTTTGGCCAAACTTGAGTCCTAATCTTAAGCAAAGAAAATCTACTGCCCTTAAAAGAGATATTCTATATTATATCGGCCGAGGAAGGCAGAAGGGTAAAACACTCGACACTCTAGCCTCTGAAATAACTGTTTGACTAGCATCGAACTCTAAAATAATGGACTTGCTACCACATATTCTTTTCCTAAAGAAGGATAAAATCCTTCTTTCAAAAGCATATATGGTGTAAATACTGCAATAATAAATGATATATCAAGAAAAATGTTGAAAACTCTATTGAAAACCCCAAGGCTATGATAGAAAAAAAAAATGACATCAAAGAGGGCAAGCTTGGCTTGTTGAATCAAAAGAGCTCAACTTTGAAGAAATTGATAAACTATGGAACTTCTTCAAATCCCTCTGGAAATTATTTGAATTATATTTTTTAGCTTAAAATGGTATGACTTTTAACTTTTTAGCGCCTCATATAATTTTACCAAAAATTGGTTCTTAGATTTACAAGCCAATGTCCACATGATAAATCTTGCGAATATCTTTTAAATCTACCAACCTTACTTCAGTCATAAAAAAAATAAGTAGTCAATGGTTCCTTCACAAATGTTACATATCATGAAAATGTTCTAATTTTTCCCATATTTACTATCAGTATTATATTACACGCTCTTCATATTTCTTTCAATTTTTTATCGATCCATACAATCGCTAGAACATAATTGCAAGGTAATCTTTTTTTGACTAATCATTATGTATTTTAGGTTCTAACTATAAAAAGATGATTGAGCAAGCTAGAAAGAAGGATGACTATACCTTCTTGAAGATAGAAATTAGTAGCTGCGCTTCTTCATTTTCACCCATAATATTAAAATTATATGAGAGCATTATTATAGGCAAGGGCATCCCCCATTCAAAACTCTATCATGTATGATTCCTTCTCATTTTATGAATATAAATATTAAAAAATTTTGTTGTGAGATTTGTAAAATTATAAAACATTATCATTTTATTTTTCTTGAAAGTGATTTTAAATACTTCACTCCATTTATGCTTACTTCATTATGATATTTAGCGACCCTCCAAAATTTTAACTCTTTGAAGCTATTGGATCTATTACTTTCATTGATGATTGTACTCGGATGATTTTGGTATATCTTATTAAATAAAAATATGACTCTACATTATCTTTTCTACTTTTCACTATCATGAAAAAAAATAAAAATAAATTCAATACCAATATTAAAATATTTAGGACATACAATACTTGTGATTACTTCAATAAGTTATTATCTTCTTTCGTTCATTAAGAGGGTATCATTTATCAATTCTTCTGTCTTGATACACCCAACAAAAATAGAGTGTTCAAAGAAAAAATTGCACATTTTGGAAGTTATTAAGACTCTTCTTCTTAAGAATTAAGTACCAAAAAGATAATAGGAAGTTGCTTTAAAATCTATTTAATCAATATAATACATTTGAGAGTGCTTAGTTTTAAAGTTCCTTTAAATTATATGACAATAATTTTTTCCTATAAATAACTTCCTCAAAAAAATTCTTTAAAAAAAATATTTGGGTGCATTGTCTATATCCATATCCGCAAAAAATATATGAGCTAATCTGAATCGTAGAGCACTCAAATGCGTCTGTATTGAATATTCCCTCATTCGAAAAGGGTACAAGTGTTATGTTCTTATAATAAAAAATTTCTTCCCCTCAAAGTTACCACTTTTAATGAAAAGCAAAGTTTTTTTCAATCAATCTCATCTTCAGGAGGAAAACTTTATTTCTCATGTTGACATCCATACAACACAGATTTCAACAAATTCAAATGTTATACCACGTCAGGTCTATACAAGAAGAAATAAGAATAAGCCCAACCAGACTCTCCAACAAGCTTGAGAGTTGGAACCGTTATTAAATAAAAATAATCAACCTATCACCACTCCTCTGCATTACAATTCCTAATACACATTCTTCTTAAATTTTCTTTTTCACATAAGACCTTAAAACATTTCAACTCCTATGCTATTCAAATACCACAAAGATTATTTGAGGCACTTGAAAATAAAAATTGGAAGGTTGTCATAAGAGAAGAGAAGAATGCCTTTAAAAAATTTAAACTTGGGATGTTGTTGAACTATCAAAGAGAAAGAAAATAATGGGATGCAAGTGGATTTTTTCGGCCCTTGGGGCACTGCAACGTTGAAGATAGATAGAGCGTCGAGCGTCGCAACGGTAGAAAAAATATTTATATAAATATCTAAATCCGTTTCAAAATCCATTCTCATTTTATTTCAATCCCTTGGATGGGAGAAGAGGAAAGAGAGAGAGAGAGAGAGAGAGAGAGAGAGAGAGAGAGAGAGAGAGAGAGAGGAGACAAAAGCTAGGTTCCAAGGTTTTAGAGCCAATTTTGTTATCGTTACCCCACTTTAGATTTTAGTTTTGTGGCTCTTGTGTGAATTTTTGGTATTTTATTTGGTTTGAATTCATACAAACATAGATTTATGAAGATTGGGAAAATTTTTACCATGTAATTTTTAATATGTATAGAATATCATATTTTGGTCATATTAGTATATATAAATTAAGTTTTTATTAGGTGTTTTTGGTCATATGATATTTTAGGCATTTTAATGAGTATATTGACATTAGTAGAAATTGTTATAGAACTATAAATGTGGATATTATGTGAATGGTTTGATTGTTTGTAATAGATTAAATGTATGTACATGTGAAATTTTACTCTTGTGAAACCCTACTGTTTGTTGTGCATATAAAATTTTGTATAACTATGTTAGATATTATTTATACATATTAAAAGTACTAATATTCATATGCTCATATGTCTGAAAATACGTGAAAAGTAGAAGAAGGAGAAACATACAAGTTAGTCATTATTAATATTTTGTGTATTCCATATTTTTCAGTGATATAACATATGTTGTTTATAAATGTTAAAAATACTAATATTTCTATATTCATATTGAAATTACTAATGTTTAGACATATTGAAATCATTAATGTTTCTTTACTAATGTGACTGAAAATATGTGAGAAGGGGCGAAGAGAAAAATGCGGGTGGTTAGTGATGAATATTTTATGTGCATTCAAGTGAAGTTCTAAGGGCCTGTGCACCTATATTATTGTCCATCTATGCATTTGATGTACTTGAACAAATATGATATGTATAAGTGGAGGTATAAGTGAACGTGGAGTTATAAGGATCATAGAGAAATATGAACAAGTGGAGATATAAGAGGAAGCTGATTATAAAAAGGTGTTAAATGAAAATTTTGTAATATTTTATTGTTTAAATTCTAGTGAATATGTTTGTTTTTAGTTAATATTATGTAGGAATTTTTCTGAAAATGGAGAAAATTCATAAGTATTGAATCAGTATCGCAGCGTCGCAACGTCTCTAACGCCTCGGCGCCATATCAAAATATTGCAGTGTCAGAGTTTCGAGAAAAATGACAATTAATTCAGCGCCATGGCAGAACCAAGATTAGTGCCGTAACACTTCACAATGATGCATCGCTAGAAAATAATATTGCAGCGCCGTAATCCCAGAAAAATTACATAGCAATTCAACGCCGGAGCGTTGACCTTGGAAGCGCCGCAATGCCAAATGATGTAAGCAAGCGCTGCAGCGCCCAACTTTTGCAATGCCGCGGTGAAGAAATTGAGGAAGAGAAGCGACGCGATGGATCAATCAACTGTTGCACCAGATCAACAAACAATCGCGTCAAATCAGCCCAGCGCTGCAGTGGAGAGCCTTTAACAGTGCCGGGTTGCTATTTCATATTGTAACATCGCAACACCACCTTATTGAGCGCCACCGCACTTGAGTCATATGTAATAAGTATATATGGTTTTTTTATTTTTGTGTGTGAGTGTGCTGTAGTTTTGAATAATTTTCTTAGAGGAGAGGCCAGAGGAGAGAAAGATACATACTTTAGAGTGGCAACTAATGTTGTAGTGAGCAAGCAAGCATTGGGAGATGAAACGAGTGTGAAGAGCAAAGTTGTAGGGGGAGATTTACTTTGGGAAGGATTCATCTTCCGGCTTGTTTGGGATCTTTCATTTTGGGTGATATTTTTTTACTCTTTTCTATTTGTACTATCTTTCTAAAGCAAGCAATAGAAATTGTGTTGTTCTGTTTTTATTCTATGACCGGTTAAACTCATAGTATTAGATTAATGCTTTGACAACCTAAGTAATTATTAATGTAAACTTGTCTTTTAAATTATGTATGATTATTTTCAACATCTCTCACTCTTAATTTAATCTATGCAGTGACCATATGTAGAATTAAAACCTAGTGTGATATATTGACTTGATGGAATAATATTGGAACAATTAAAAGAATTGGAGTATAATACTTGCATGCCTAAACATAGGATGTTTAGTCTTCTAAGATCTATGGAGATAAAACAACTATATGAAGGTCATAACATTTCTTTATATTCTTATAAACTTGACAAAGATCTAAGGATGCATATGCTCCGATCCACAACTAATTTAGGAGAGTCTACTTATGAAAGCTTAGGAAATTTCACTTTCATTAGTTCAAAACACTTTATCTATTGGTATCTTCACTTTTCTTTTGCAATTCTCAAGGCTTAGGAGATAACATACAACCCTGATTTCAATGCGTAGGATAATTTTTGTAGCTTGAAGTAAACAATATCACAACACTTGTGTGAAACAGAATACTTCCTTATGGGATCTACACTCTCTCATCGATACTTTTATTACTTTATCGACACATACATTTGCGTTTGTAATGGAGATTTATATTTGAACACACAAAAGCATATACTGACGCAAATAACTAGCATCAGTTACTCCCCCCATCAAGTTTTTGGCACCGTTTGTTGACCTTATTTTCACCAGGCCCATTTAGACCCATTTGAGCCCAAATCAAATTCCAACCTATTCAAACTCATTCTTGGCTCAAACCCCCACTCCCTTGGACTCAATTGACCTAATGGACTCAAGTTGGCCAAGTCAAGCTTTGACTTGGTCAACCCAAGTCTTAATAGGTTAAATTAACCTATTTAAACCTATTCAAGAGCCCTAAATCATTCCTATGGAGTCCTAAACTCAAACCACGGCCAAGGGGCCTTGGTTTCCCTCATATTAGACCCTAGGATAGATCCTAGCCGTTGATCATGGCCCTAGGGTTATAAATAGGAGTTTTAGGGTTTGTTAGGGGGACCTTTTTGTGATCTCTCTCTCTAAGCCTCTCCAGCCCCTGAGATTTGGTGAGAGAACTCCCACGACATCCCTCCACTTCCCTCAAGCCAAAGACCGACGGTCAAAGCCGCCGGCGATGAGCTTCTGGCCACCTGAGGCCAAAATCTGTCCAAGGCCTTAATCTGTTCAATCAAGAGCTCGTTTGATCGTGGTTTCAACAGGAGAAATGTATGAGGACAATCAACAAGCTCAACTGAACTTAAATCCCGGAGATCAACCGGTTAGATCTCCTAAAAACCCTAACCCTAGGTCAACATGCATAAATCTAAATAGCTTTTCATAAAGCTCATTTTAAACCTAGATTAATACCCCACACGAATGCTCTTCATTCATGGATCCTGAGTTTAAAATTTCATCTCGTTTGATCGATCCGATCGATCAAACGAGATGATTTATCGTTTAGGCTTTCGGTTCGCCCTAGGCTCCACCGGTACGAGATCTCCACCATTGATCGTTTGATCAGCGGCGGAGATCTTGTCATTCCGCGGTCTCGTCCGAACTGCGGGATCAATCCCGCGGTCACTGCTCTCGTCCAGCTCGATCTGATCCGTCGGTTCAAACCGCGGAAGATCCAACGGCAGAGGGAGCTCACTGACGGGGACAAGTCGAATCGCATCCCGCGATTTTGATTGTCGCATGATTGTGGCAATCATTGCTGACGACGCAATCATTGTGCCGCGGACGACGGAGCCAGTCCTGGCCTGCCACTTGTCGTCCCGAGAGCCTCCACCGCCAAATCTTTTATTTAATTAATTTAAAAATCTATTTTAAAATATTTTTAAATAAAAAAATCCTAAAAATTATTTAAATTTTTTTAAAAATCCAAAAAATTATATATTTAATATTATTTGAATTATTATATTATATTATTAATATTATGTTTATTATTATTATTATTATTATTATTATTATTATTATTATGATTGTTTATTGTTATTATTATTATTATTATTTTAAGGTATTATTACTATTATTATTATTTTAAAACTATTTAAAACTATTTTAATTATATTTATTATTTTTATTTTTATTATTTTTATTATTTTTATTATTATTATTATTATTATTATAATTTTATAACTTATTATTATTTTTTTATTATTTCCTAACTTATTATTATTATTATTATTATTATTAATTTTATTATTTTATTACTTTTATATTATTATATTATTATTATCATTATTTTAAATTTGTATTAATTATATTATTATATTACTATTATTGTGATTATTATTATTATTATTTTTTATGATTATTATTATTATTTTTTTTATCTATTATTATTATTATTATTACTATTATTATTATTATTATTATTATTGGTTTTACTATTATTATATTATTATTACTTTTATTATTATTATTATTATTATTACTATTATTATTATTTTAATATTTATTATTATTATATTATTATTATTTTATCATTATGGTATTATTATTATTATTTATATTTATTTTAAAATCCAGAAAACTTTAATAATTAATTAATGTTAATTTAATAATTATTTTTAAGCATTAATTATTTTAAATTATTTAAAATTGCTTTTAAATGCATTTAACTTCAAAAATTCATAACTAATTCATTTTAAATCAGATTTTTACGCATAATACCTTGAATTTTTTAGAAAATTATGAATTTTTAATTTAAAAATATTTTCAGAAATCAAAATTTATTTTTCTGATAGATTTCTATATTATTTAATTGCTTAATTATTTAACTAATAATTAATAATTATATGTTAATTATTTTAAAACTAAAAATTATTTTTGATTATAAATTATTTTGAAACCCCCCTGGTTGGCCAGTAGATCTCTCATATGTATGCAATTTTCAATTACCTTATTTTTAAATTTACATAACTATATGTATTAATATTTATGTATTTAAAAATTATTTTAAAATTATATAAATATTTAAATCCCCTAATCTTAAGAGATCCACTTCTAGAAATTTTAAACATATGCTAAGTATTTGAACAGCATCCATGTGGGGAGCATTAGTGAATGATTGGGCTCCAATCATTCACTAATTACTCCATTAATCTATTTTACTTAGTATTTCGTAGTCCTTGCATATGTAGGATGCACAAGCACTTAGCCTAAGGCTCTCCTAGATTTAAGGACTTAATGTGCTTATGTTTGCTGCATTACCCTCTATATTATCCTAAGGGTTAGTTTCAAACCTTGATTTAAAACCTGCTCAACGTAGTAACACCATGAGGACAATAATTAAGGACCAGTCTAGCCGACTTAGAGAAATTCTAGGAGCTAGGGTTTACCTCCGATTAACTTGAAACTTGAACCATATCAACTTAGTGACATTATAAACCCCCTAAAATTTTCTAGAAATTTTTAGTAACCTTTAATCCACCTAATTAACAAACCCTAACCTACCCCTTAATTAAGACCCGATAACTTTAAAAAATTCTAATAAATCCATTTTAAATCAAAAAATTATCAATAATATATCAAACTTTTTAGAATTCAGTCCTTAACCCCTTTAATTGGACTTCAATCTGAACTTTAATTTAATTTTGATTACAAATTATTTTTTAATTAAATTAAATAATTAAAAATTATTAAAAATTCAAAATTTTTCCCGAACACCTAGGAACATCTCCTTAGGTCATTCCTAACCTTTGAGGGTGATTCCAAAAGGTTTGGAGTTGATTCGGATCAAACCCCTAAAACAACCCTTAATTAAATAATTTCGATAATTCATTAAATAAACCAAAGTTTAAAAATTCATAACTAATTTAAAAAAAATTTCAAATTGGACAAACTCAAAGGCATTCAACTCATATTAAAATCTAGTATTAATTAAAAATATTAGGATTCTAGAAATAAACTTAAATAAAAAAGTCAACAAATTCGATCAAACCTAAGTCAAAATTAGGTAAAAACTTTAAAAATTCATAACTTAATGTAGAAGAATCCAAATTGATCATACTTATAGTCTAACTGATTGGGTTAAGGTCTATTATTTTATAAAAATACTAACTATTTACAAACCATTCTTAATTAAAAATTCAACTTTTGCCCCCTTTGCCTTAGCGGGTGGGGTTGACCTTGAACCTTTTAAAATTCATTAACTTAACTTAAACTTCAAATAATACTACCCTAAGCTTTAAGTTAACCTCCTAACTCAATAATAAATCATTTAATGCATCTCCTCTCTTAATTTCTAACCGACTAAAGTAGCCTAATTAACTCCGATTGCTATTGGGTAACTCAGGCCTACGAGGCTATTAACTTAGCCCCAAGAAAAGTGAAATAAACTTCATGGCCTCAGTGTGAAACAAAGATAACAATTACTTAACCATTAAAATATATCTAATTTAATCATTAATGCATTAATATTTAAATTTAAACCTAAATCTCTCCCTTGGACCTTTCAACAAACTTGAACATTAGATAACTTCAACTAACCACCCAGCTTAGGATATACCCCAGCTACACAGCCTCTTACACACACATAGAATTGTTTGCTAGGGCACTACTTCTAGTTTTAGAATAGGCCGATGTTTACTTTACTACTGTGTGCTGAGTTCTTCGAATTTTCACTGCATGCTGTGATTGAAACATTGTTGATGTGTTTATTTACTTTTATTACACTATGTGAATTGATGAGATTGGCGATAGATTACCCATAGGTTAGAATAGATTTTTGATACTAACTATATCTTCTACAGGTGGCCATGCTCATACAGCGCTGATGAAAAGGGATGCTAAAAATAATAAATAATTATATAAATGATTGTTACAGATGCTTCAGCAGCTTAGCCCCCCAGAATAAACGAGGGCTAAAATTAAATTATAAATATAACTGCTACAGGTGCTCCAAATGCTTAGCTCTCAGATGATTAAAGAGCATGGCCAAGTGTGGCTGGCAATGAGTACTTTAATTTCATATATAATTGCTTGAGTTATTTTATATCAATTGCTTAGGATAACTTTACAGCGGAGTCTAGAATTTTCTGTTTCATATTAATATAATTAATTTGTATTGTGGTTAAGAGTTGTAAAAGTGTACGTTTGAGTGGGGATACACGGATCCAAAGGTTAGATTCTAAAAATGAAAGGACACTCATTATGAGTATAGTCTTTTCTATTTGGAAGTCTAAATTTGGATCTCCTACTACCCAAGGTGGAAGAGACTATCTCCCTTTTGGGGGAGAGTTTTCTTCCCCACATTAGGTATCCAGCCATAACAAACCTAAGGAGCTCAAAGAAAGAAGATCAAGGAGCCCGATGAAGAAAAGATCAAGAAGATGAAGATAAAGAGTATCCCACTCAAAGTTACTTACGTCTTTTCTAGGATTAGAATCCAGGTTGTTGTCAGTGGCGCCCGACCACTTTATTTTTTACAGACCCTGGTTTGTAATAAAGGGCAGTTGGCCTATAGATATTTATTTAATTAATTTGGTTACTTAATATGTTAAATTTGATGTTGATTGTGATTAGGATCAGCATATTTTTCTTAGTTTCTTGGCGATTGCATGTCGTTGTTTTATTTTAGCCTGGATTCGATCAGAGGCTCGTGAGGACACGCAAAAATTTTCTACTTATAACTAACATTCAAAATTTTAAGAAATAAATAACATAGAGACTTAACGACCTAGGGAATAGCCAGAATCGTCCGGGATCGTATGCATATTATTGCATTTCTCCCATCCCTTCCATAAGACACTTTCCCGCCTGCGGGTAGAGTCCGGATAATCTGGCCTATAAGGATGAGGTGCCGGACCTGGGGAAGCCTAGTCTTTTCTAAAAATTATTTTCTATAAGCCTTTTTAAAATTCTGTGCATATCTGATTTGAGACTGTTAACTAGCATGTATTGCATTAGAAATCAATTAAATTAAAATTTTAATTGCATTAGTGCTAGGAGCATTAACCCTATATAAGTCCAAGGTCATTTAAGAAACTCTCTAGATGTCGGCCTCAAATTCTCAAAAAAACTATAACATATCCACCCATCTTTTATAAATGATTAGACTCATGATTTTGAATTGATTAGGTGGTTAGCTAGTTCCCCAATCCAGGCCAGGATAAGTCCAGGTTTTGCATTGTATTATTAGGACACGGGTATTAGTGTCGCGTAAACACTAAACCCATTCTAGATATAGGATTCAAGGATACTACTGTCAGTGTCTCATAGTACGCCTCATCGGTGGGTAAGTTCTCTATTCTTCAAAGGCTATAAATCTTACATATCCGCATCACACGGATGACGCCTCCTCCATCCTTCTCTCTTGTATGCTCTGAGTGTATTATCTATTTCTTTTTCTCCAGTTTCTTCTCATTGCTTTAGTCCCTCCAGATGCTGATGTGAGCCGTGTATATTGACTAAGCCAAATCGAACCATCCTTAATTCTCCCTTTTGACTAGGATTTCCTAGTCTTCTCCCTATGTGACAATCCCATCTGAAAGTATAATATAGAATCCTTAATCAAGAGTCTTCTCGGGCCTCGACTTGAGATGTAATTAACCACGGGGGCTTACGCCCGTGGGAAACCGAATCCCACTATCTAAACCCCACTCGAGCTGATGTATCGGGTGGGGGAAACCCGTTGTTCCGATTAGGTCGTACATATTATTACCCATTCGGGTGCGCTGGTGAGAGCCGCTATCCTCAATGGTTGATCGTATGTATGATCTAATCTGCCCTCCCATTGGCCTGCTTGTGAAGAGCGCAGAGGCCTGCGATCGTTTTGTCTTCCGGAATAGTGCGGCCGTACCCTCTGCATTCTGTTCCCCCGCTAAGCGGTGTTCTTTTCGAAGGTCCACATCATTGTTGGGAAATAATATACGTTCTTGTAATTGTTTATATAATGTATGTAAAAAGCTACATAATTAATCCTACTTGTATCTTATTCAGTTATCATTATTTTTTTGTGAATCTATGAATATGTGGCTGTTTATATCTTATAATTTTAGTATTTTTTGGTAATTGCATTTTAATTTTTGTTTGTTATTGGTGTATGCATAGTTTGAGTAGATCTAAAACTGAATATATGGAGTGTAATTTTAGTAATAATAGATCTAGTGAGGGATTGTGACTTTGGGTGATCAAGTTATTAATAAGAGTATATGTTTTTGATATCTTGGGTCTATTGTTCAGAGTGATGGTGAAATAGATGTGAATATTATTAGTAGAATTCAAGTTGGATGATTGGAGTGGAGGAATGCATTGGGCTTATTGTGTGATAGAAGTCCCTCTACCACAAACTTAAGGGAAATCCTATAAAATGGTGGTTAGACCTGCAATGCTTTATGGTGCAGAATGTTGGCCATTAAAAGAGAAGCATAATATTAAGTTGAGTGTTGTAGAGGTGAGAATTCTCAGGTGGATGAGTGGCTTTACTTTTAGAGACATGATACGAAATGAGCATATACATGAAAAGGTTAGAGTAGCTCCAGTGGAAGATAAGATTAGAGAGAGCCGTCTTAGATGGTTTGTCACTGTTGACTATAAAAAATGAGACATAAAAGAAATGAAATGATCAAACAGACACATCTTTCCAATTCGGGCCCACTATACACAGTTGCGTGCTTAAGCGAAGCAACTGTTCGTTCAAAACTACACAACCGCCTACTCATTTTCTTCAAAATGACAGGAAATAGCGATTGGGGGAGGAGGTACTCACATAAATGAAATCGAAGCTCCACTTGTTCATCTGCCTCATTCTCTGCCGGACACTCGCCTCTTGCATGCGACGCCCTGCCTCCAATCAAAATCCCATCTCCACCTAGCCTTCTGCGATTGAGATCCCATGCACGAACACTACCTTCAGCCTCGTCCGACAGCCCTTGCACCACCTTATTTACGATCAAGCCACTCCAACATGCCGGCCGACCTCCCGCAAACTGCCTCCGACGCCCATGCTCGAAACGTCATTCGGCCTACTTGGTACACATGATCTCTTGCGTGCCTTCAACCTAGCTTTCCTCGTCCGACACCCATACGCCGGACCAACCTGCTTACCTGCATCGAACCCACGATCGCAGTCAAAGCCCTCAACTCCGAAGCACGTGAGCCAGTTTCCTTCACATTTCTGCCTCCGTCCAAAGATCCCATCGGCGAACCCTCTATGTTGCCGAATCCCGTCCGATGCCCTAGACCCGCGTGCGAACACCCACGCGACCAACTCACCTCCGCCGGCTTCACTCTGTGAATCTGTGTAAGTATTAACAATAGATAAATCTATTGTTAACATAATATGTTATTATATCAAAATGGCAGATTTCACAATGACGAAAGGCTATTGGTTGGAGATCTTTTCAAAAGAGAGAGGGAACCAATAATCTGAATGGAGGCGATAAATTCTATTCAACTATTTAGAGAAAATATAATCATGATCATGTCCAAGATGTCAGAATGATGTCCTTTGTATAAAAAAAAAGGGAGACATTATTAACATGTTCAAATGCTTCTTACTTGATGTCAGACACTGAAAAATGCCAAAATTTTGATGAACACAATACGCAAGGTATATTACTTGGTATTTGTGCTGTGGATATTTCAACCAACAAATTCATATGTTGAGACAGTTTGAAGATTATCTGAAGGGGGACTGCTTATGTTCAATATTATCAGAATTGAGGCCAATGGAGATTATGAAGCCTGTTAAGGAGCTCATTATTACAACTGAAAAAGGAAAAAAAAAAATATTAATACATCTTCTACCTTAGATGTTAATGTGGTGGCATATTTCCAAGCTTTTGTTTGGATAATTAAAATGGTTCTTATCTAAAATAATAAATTCTAATAAATAATAATTTTTAAAGAGAATGAAGACCCGCACCGTGATTTTTAATCTGGACAGATGGTTTTAAATTGAAGACCTCGCGCCGTCGACCTTAGGTCCGGGCGAGATGGTTTCAAATGAAGACCTCGCGCCGTCGACCTTAGGTCTGGGCGAGATGATTTTTAATTCAAAGACCCTACACCGTCGACCTTAGGTCCGGGTAGGAAGAAATTACGGTAAATGCAATCCCGATTTCTCCCTCGACGGGGAGGGGACGCCGGGAGGCTGCCGAAGTTTTTTGAAAATTACTAAAATTTCATTATTTGAGCAATTGGAAAGCAATTCATCTTGGATTTTAATTAATCAATTGATTTTTAATTAATCAATAGATTAATTGAAATAATTAATTGATTAAAATTAATTAATCAAAATTAATTAAAATTAATTAATCAAATTTAATTAAAATTTAGTTGCTTGGTTAATTAATTAAAATATGGTGGTAGTTTAAAATACAAGAACAATTTAAAATCTGAGAATTGTTTAAATTCGGGAGCATTTCTAATCCTTGAGCAAATTTAAAATCTGAGAGCATTTAAAATATGAGAGTTTAAAAAAAAATCAAAAGCTTTGAAATTTAAATTGATTAATTTGTTAATTAATTTAGTAATCAATTGAGCAACTATAAAAATAAAAAATACAATAAAAATGTATTTTTCATTAATCAACCTATACAATTGATATTAAATGCTCTCTCAAACTCTCCAAACTCTCAAACAAATTGTACAAGCTCTCCTGTACAAAACTCTCCAACAGAACAACCTATTCTCCAAGCTCTCCAATGCTCAAAGATAAAACTATAAAGTAGCACGAACTCTAGATCAGCACGTAACTGCACACAAAATAAATAAATATTAGTACATCATAAATAAAATAAAAATCATCAAAATGCTGGAGAGTGATAAATCTAACTACTGATAAAACAAAAGTACTGGGAAGCAAGAAAAGCTAAATACTGAAAAACTAGTAGAGCCACAGTGTAGTAGGAAAAAGACTACGAGCACAAAACAATTAAAACACTGACGCAAGCGTCAAAGCCTCGAAGTGTCAAAATCACAAACTCAAACTAACTCAAACAAGTACATAACAAATCTCCAAACATTGTACAAGCAACTACTGTCTTTTTAAACTAAAATCCCCGGGCAGCCTTGTTTATAAGAACTTGGTTGTAAGACCCACTGCACGACAGCTTTCATAGGAAAGACGTAAGCCCGACCTTCGGGAAAAGTTTTAGGTAAAATTTACCTAAAACCCTAACCCCAATTAAAACACCAGCAACTTCTAATAGAAGCTATAAATTTGACCTCTAAAAGAGATGTTTAGGTGATAACACAAACCTAGACCCCTCAATTGGGCATCCTAGTATATAGGGCTAGGTTGTAAGACCCATCACTCGGGCCACTTAACTTATAGAGCTAGATTGTAAGACCCATCATTATGCAAACTTCTAAGGAAGCCATAAGACCAAACCAACCAAAATGTTCGGGCTACCCTTAGTAGAGGTTGCAAGTCCCACTAATTGGGCAACTTGTAAATGGAGCAGTAAGGCCCAACCCAAAATCAAATCTTCAGGCAACTTCCAAGTGAAGTCGTAAGACCCACTTTTTTGGAAAATTACTAAAATAAATTGCAATGATCCAAAAACTCAAATAATTAAATTCAAACGTATGGGCATCCTAGTCTATAGGATTAGGTTGTAAGACCCACTATCGGGCAACTTTCAAGTGAAGTCATAAGACCCACTTTTTAGGAAAATTGCTAAAATAAATTGCAATGATCCTAAAACTCAAATAATTAAATTTAATTCATGGGCATCTTAATTTAAAGGGATTAAGTTGTAAGACTGTCTTTTTAGGCAACTTCCTAAGGGAAGTCATAAGACCTACCCAAATAATTAAACCCTCGGACAGCCTTGCTATAGAGTTAGGTTGTAAGACCCATCTTTGGGCAACTCATAAATAGAGTAGTAAGCCTTATTCCAAATAAAATCTCCAGGCTACTTTCTACGAAAGACGTAAGTCCCAACCTAAATCTTAATACCTGGGCTACTTCCTAAAGAAGCCATAAGACCCGCTCTAATCCAAACTTTTATATAACTTCTAAACGAAGTTATAAATCCCTAAACTAAATCAACTTATGGGTATTCTAATAGATGTAAACCCCAAAACCTCCAAAAATTAAAATTAAAATTAAAACTCAAATCTAACCACCTCAGTCTACTCGGGATCCCTGAGAGGATGCAACCCATGGCTGCTAGTCAGATTCTTTGGACACTATGGTCAATGATTGTTAGTGTTGGTAGATTGAAACTACGGTATACTCGGGATGATGGAACCATGGATCTTGATCGGTTTACTTCCATTTTCCCCATAATCGAGACTAAAATCAACCAAAATTTATTCATCCTTAATCGAGAGTGCTCTCTTACGTGTTAAGAGAGGTAATTAACTATGAGTGCTTGCGCTTATGGGAAGTAAGGACCCCAGATCTAATTAAACCCTGACTACCCTCAGAGAAAATCTGGTTAATTCTAATCTAACTTAAGGGAAATGAAATCCTACAGCTATGAAGCAGGATTCACGCATTCGTGCCATTTTTCTTGAGCCAACAGTCACATAAAATGACGGCCTTTCGATGACCCGGTTAGGAAAGTAGATGTATTTAATTTGACTTATATTAAGAAATATAGAGGTAGACCTAAGAAAGACTTGGTTAGAAAATATTAGAAATAACCTTTCTTTATTAGATTTAAATGAGAATTTAACTCTTAATAGAACACAATGGAGAAAAAAAGGATTCATATAGCCGACCCCACATAGTGAGCTAATTGCTTGATATTATTGTTGTTGTTGTATTGGTGTATACATAGTAGAGTTAGTAAGGAGTCTTTATTGTTTGATTTATAGATTGAAAGAACCATTATAAAACTCAAAAAAGCTAAAAAGATTTTATCATTAGGAATGGCTGAACCAAATTCAAATCAGGATCATCCTAGACCTCTTAGGGAGTATGTCAATTATAGTAGATGGAATTCTTCAAATTATCAAATGACCTTCTAACTAAGCCAATAAATTTTAGCTAGAACCCACCATAATTCAAATGGTTCAAAATTTTCAGCTTGGGGAACTCCTGTTGAGGATGCTAACTTACACTTATCTAGTTTCTTATAAATATGTGCAAATTTAAGTATAATAGAGTCAACGATGATGCTATTAGATTTCATTTGTTTCCATTTTGTCTAAGGGATAAAGCTAAGGTGTGGTTGAAATTCTTATCCCCCTGCTTTCTAACTAACTTGGAATAAGTTAACACATAAGTTCCTAGCAATGTATTTTTAATTTTCCAAAACTGCTAAGCTTAGAAATAATATTACTTCATTTTGCCAGTTTGAATGAGTGTCAATCTATGAAAGTTGGGAAATATTTAAGGAGCTATTTAGAAATTACCCTCATCATGCTTTGCTTAATTGGTTGGTGATTCATACTTTTTATAATGAGGATCCTTTATAATTGATGCTGCAGCTGGAGGTTCTTTGATGTCAAATCCTTTTGAAGAGGCTTATGCCTTGATTTAAGAGATGACAATAAATAAATTTCAATGGCCTTATGATCGGGTGAATCATAAAAGAGTAGAAGTGTTTATGAGTCAAATGCTCTGTCAATTTTGATAGCTCAGGTAACAGCTATGTCTAAGATGTTAGACAATTTTTATGTTAATCCAGGTTCAGGATCACATATGCATTTGGAGGAACATGATTGAATTCTTCTAGTGAGTTTAGTGCTTAATTGAATGAATAAAGAACAATAATTTCTAATTTAAAAATCATCATAATCAACTAAGAAAAATTATCTGTTAGTACTTAAATTTTAAACTTAAATATTGCAATACTTAAACATTGACTATTGGTAAGATGATTGGATAACTAAGTTTAGAAAAGGAAGTACTTTGATTAATTTACTTATTACGAATTCATCTATAAAATTAGTAGACTTGAACAATCCTTACATAATTTCAAATTAGAGTTTCTTGAAGGTAGAAAGTTAATTAGATATTTATTACTACTCAAGTGCATTAAAAAAGAAAAAAGATGCGAAAGGAAAGTAAATCAAATAAAGAATCAAAATAAAAATGAGTACTATAAAATAAAAATTGGTATCTGAGGACGTTGAATTAAAAAAAAGATCATAATACTCAATTTTAAAGAGGAGAATTTAAGTAAGTTAAGGCATATGAAGGTTTATAATTGAATTTTAAAATTAACTAATGCATAATCGATTCCTAAATGATAAATTATTCAACCCAAACCAGTAAGTCACATTATACTTACACTTGCAGTAGATGAGTTCAATTTGGATATTATTGAAGGTGAATCCTTAGAATAATTGTTCATGATTTGTTAAATTAAAATTGTCATTCTTTGATCATTTTAATTCATATCTAAATTGTGGAGTATTATCTTATATTTTAGTTAATTTTAACTTGCAAAATTTTTATTTGAACTAATGAAGCTAATCTAAAGTGTAAACATAATTGCTTGGGAAAAACAAAAGTTTAAGCTGGGGGAAATTTGTTAATTGAAAATTATGTAATTTTTTGTTATGTTAAAGTTGAGTTAATATGTTTATCTTTAGTTGATGTTGTGCAGTAATTTATCAGAAAATATAGAAAATTCACAAGTATTGAACTAGCACTGCAGCGCTGGAACCATCAGTGCCACAACGTCTATAACGCCTCAGCACCATATTAGAACATTGCAGCGTCGGAGTCTAGGGAAAAATGATAATTAATTTAACTCCCCAGTGGAACTAAGGTCAGCGTCGCAGTGCTTTACAATGTTGTAGCTCCAGAAAACAACATTGTATCCTAAGAGTCTTAGAAAAATTACATAATAATTCAATGTTGGAGCACCGACCTCAGAAGCATCACAACACTAGATGACATAAGCAAGCGCTCAAAGCCCAACTTTTGCAACACTACGACAGAGCAGTTTAGGAAGAGAAGCGTCGTGCAGTTGAGGAAGAGAAGCGTCGTGCCGGATCAGTCAACCGTTGCTGCACCAGATTAATAACAGCCTTGCCAGGTCTGCTTAGTGTAGCAACGAAGAGCAACACCAAGGTGCTAATTCATATTGTAACACCATGATGTCACCTTGTCAAGTTCTATTGTGCCTGAGTCAATCTGTAATAAGTATAAAAAGAGCGTGCTGTATTTTGAATTATTTTCCTGAGAGAAGAGAGGAGAGAAAGATACATACTTTAGAGTGGCTGGCTAATATTATAGTGAGCAAGAAAGTATTAGGAGAGGAAAGGAGTGGGGAGAATAAAATTGTAAGGGGAGATTCACTTAGGAAGGATTCAGATGCTGGCTCAGCTTAAGATCCTTCATTTTAGATGATATATTTTTACTCTTTTCTATTTGTACTATCTTATTTGAGCAAGTAATGAAAATTATGTTGTTCTGTTTTTATTGTATGACTAGCTAAACTCATAGTTTTGGACTAATGCTATGATAACCTAAGTAATTACTAATATAGACTCTTGTGCTTTAAATTATGAATGCTTATTTTTAATATCTCTCGCTCTTAATTTAATCTATGCAGTGGTCATATGTAGAATCAAAATCTAGTGTGATATATTGCCTCCATAGAAGAATATTAGAATAATTAGGAGAATTGGAATGAAATACTTGTATGCTTAGACATCAGATGTTTAGTTTTCTAGGGTCTACGAAGATAAAACAACTGTAGGAAGGCCATAACCTTTTTTTTACAACCTTACAAGCTTGACATAGATCTAAGGATGTATATGCTATGAGTCAGAACTAATTTAGGAGAGTTTACTTAGGAAAGCTTATAAGATTTCACTATTATTAGTCCAAAATACTTTATCTTTTGGTATCTTTACTTTTCCTTCTGCATTCTTATTCTAGACATCATACAACCTTGATTTCATTGCGTAAGATAATTTTTGTAGCTTGAAATAAATAATACTAAAATAATTTTGTAAAGCAGAACAATTCCTCGTCGGATCGACTCTCTCATAAATATTTTTATTACTTGATCGACACGTGCACTTATCTTTGTAGTGGAGATTTATATTTGAATACGCTAAGCATAGACTAATGTAAACAATCAACATCAGTTAATCCCCCAGCAATCAAGAGGCAAAGAAAAATATGTGAAGTATTTGAAATGAAATGTTTAATAATATTTTCTTTCATGTTATTTTATTCCTGACTTCATGTTCAATGAATTTTTGTTTTATTATTTTTGACTTTTACTAGAAACTAACACATATCTGATAATAACAAGACACAATATAAACATCATATTAGTTCACTATAAATATATTTTACTTTTTATACAATATTATAGTGATGTACAAATTATTTTATGTGTGTATATTAAATTCTATAGTAGATTTTGAGTAATCTGCTGAGCAAGTGTTGGTTACTCCTACTTTACTTGCATATATTAATTTTAGAAGAAGATAAGGCTCTAGTTTAGTAGATACTCCTGATACCCATTAGTACCCATATTAGGTATGCTTACTTTATAGACTCACTATTTTTGCAGCCATGAAAAATGTATATGATTGGGTCGAAAGAGAAATTGGACCATGACTGTTATGTATTGACTCTTTTTTATTTTGTTTTAAGGAAGTAAATAAAATGATGTTATATTATTATTTACTATTTTATTTAATGATATATAAATGCTCTAGTTTGTGAATATTAAAGAAAAAAACATGGATATAAAAAATAGTCCTTCCAATTAGATATTGGGATGTGACAGCTAACCCCTGGTGATAACGAATACTCTATGGCATAAGATCAAACCACACAAATAAGGAAGAAAGGCCTAACATCCTATGGATTGCACACACTTCACTGTGATACTTCACTTCATTAAGCTACATACCGCTAATCAACCATCTAGGTTTTGGGAATACACACATATATCCTTGGTCTAGTAAATCTAAATTATATCACCTTCTTCTTGGTGAGACAAGGTGATTATTGAAGAACAAAAAAAAAAGAAATTGATTGGATCAATAGATCGAATCTCTACCACCTTGAGCTTTCTCGAGGTGGTGATTCTCATAGGTTGAGCATTCAAGTGGGTCAAAGAAGGGATTAAGGTGACTACACTCATATAGAGGAAGGTGGAGGTAGTAAGCAAACAAGTTTCCATTGGATTAAGGGCAATTTATTGGTACTTATATCCTTCTAATGGCCAATTCTATTAGGGAAAATGCAATAGAGTGGCACCAAGTTGTTAAGCTATGTAGATGGTTAGAGACTAGCTGGCTCAGTAATCGAATCTTAACCTACTTGCCATGGTGGCAATTTGTGGTCACAATGATCATCTTGCCCGCAATAGGCCAATTGATGAGGTCAGGATGGTGAGTATCACCTTAAGGGTAATTAGAGACCAAATCTGTCACGCCCCAAAATGTAAAGAGGAATTTGACCCTAATTTCTTAATCATTCTAAAGTAATCATCTCACAAGTTGAAATGCACCAGAGCTATTAATCATCAATAACATTTATATATAAACATAGATAGTGCATAAAATATAAATTTCATTTCCCAAAATAATCATATACAAAAATCCAAATTCAAATATGTTCAACAAAATATAAACATAACATGGACTTCCAAAATCAAAGGTACCCATTGACCCAGATTCCTTTCTTCCTATTAAACTGAATCTACTTAACAATATCTTTACCTTGGCATGAAATGGTATAATCAACGAAGTGAGTGTACAACTTAGTAGGATAGACTCATTTCCCATCACAAAATTCAATCATAATATTAAAAATTTAACTTTTAAAATAAATCATATAAATTTTGTTCAACTTAAAACCATAGTGGACAAATACACTTATAAATGTAGAATGCACATGCATTGATGCCCATTTTAACTCTCAATCTTCCACCTGTTCAAGACAAGTGTAGAGCAGAGCCACCTCCTACCTGATCAAGACAGTTGTATAGTAGAATCAATACAGAACGAAGTTTATTTTCAACACAGAGCAATATAGAACCCAAACAGAGTATTCCAATATAAGAGCATTTCCACGTTCAGCCCAATCAGAGAACTTTGATAGCATTTTTCTTTCAATTACAGAGCTCCATGTTATGAAATGCATTTTATATCAGGTATCTACTTGAATAGAGAAACCGCCACTTTTCAGTTGCTAATATAGAATACTCGTAACTTTATCAAATTCATAGAGATTGTATAAAATGCTAAAATAATATACTTTATCAAATGTACTAGAAATAAAAAATATTATGATTTTTTAAAATCATTAAAAATTAATATAGAACAAACTGATAAGTGAAAATTTGCATTCTTATTGTTGAATCATCTAGAATGGAGAATAAAGAAATACATGAAAAATTACATGGTAAAACCTTTTTAAAATTTAAGGAAAAAACTTTTAAAAGCATAGCTCTCATTATACCTAGCAAAAGTGAAAATATAAATGGGGTATGGGTTGCCTAACTCGAGCCCAATAATTTTTCTAATAGGCCGGATGGATGAACATTAAATTCGGACCTTGAATCCTTTACTTTCCTTCTCTTTCCTTCCTTTCTACCCTTTCTTCTTCGGCAAGGCGCTGGGATCAGTGGGTAAGGCTTAATGACTTTATATATTTACTATTTTAAAAAACACTTATTTGTTCCAATGCCGTAGTGCAACAATTTACAATGCCACAGCGCTACTAGAAAAACTTTCCGCTACTAGAAAAACTTTCCAAAATTTTCAAATTCTCACTAACGATCCTAGATCCATTTTCAATATGATAATGATGCTAAATATCCTCCAAAACCTCAATTTTAGCATTTTCTCAAACAGAGCATCAGAGCGCCATTTCTAACGCCGCAACACTCACTAAGAAAATTTAAAATTTATATTGTTATTTTCCTAGCCCAAAACTTTAAGCATTCTAAGTTCTAAACAACCTAATAGCACTTATTATTACTAAATCAACTGAAGATTTGTACTTTTATGTACATAATTACCTAACTTCCAGATGACAATTATTATAAATCTTAGGGCAAAGAGTTATGTGTGTCTAGCCTAATTTTGGAATCTCTTCATCCAAATTAGCTTAGGTTGGGTCAGTTCAATGCTTAGGCTGAATGTGGTGGGTTTCACTTGGATAGTTTCTTAAGAATCTCAGAAAGAGTTATACAATGTGGGAAGCTTATTGTAGTTAATTTGAAGTGTTTAGTTCACTTAAGGGTACTCATTAGGGTTCATCGGTCAAATTTGGTTTCAACATTACCTAATTTAGTTGACTTAAGGTCAACCATGGAGCTAGGTAACACTAGAGATGATTAAGATTATATAGAGCTAAGGATAGTTTTATTGAAATTTAATTTGGCTGGATATAATTGAATTGGCCTCTTTAGAGTTAAATAGTTTTACTTAATTAGCCTACTAGACCCAATGTCTGAATGGGCTGACCAAACTCAATTTTATTAAATATAAGTTTCAAATGTTACCTTTATGTCACCTAGAATGGTTCTTATGGCCTTTGGGACCAATGATTAGGCTAAGGGCAATGTCATAGGCCTTGTATTGGAGTGAGAAAATTCGGAAGTTTTAGGGTTTGAATAAGATCAACTTAAGTTTGACTTTGTGGTGTCCACTACCTAGTTTAGGTTAGGTAGGGAGTTTCCTCGGTCCATGGGTTTGTTTTAGACCTAAGATTGGATTAGTTAGTCTAATGGCTAGGCCAAATGAACCCAAGGGATCCTTAAGGTTAGATTGCATTTTTATGGGCTTGAGCTTGGGTTTAATCTATTAATAATGGTATTAATAGGGTTGAAAAGGGTTTTAAGTGTCTTGGGATAGACTCATTATAATAGCCTATATTTTGACCAAATCAAATAATTTTTTAGGAGTCATTTTAAGTCCAATTTATAAACTATCTTCGTCATAATATAAATATTATTGTGCTTTAATTATGATGATTTCTACTAATTTAATGAGTAGTGTAGATATGAAAACAAGAAGTATTGCAATCTCTTAAGAAATCAATACATGTTGGTACAAGCGAGTTTTTTTGGGACCATTAGGTGTCGGTTCTGCAAATCGATTTCACTAGAATTTTTTAGACATATTGGAATATTTTATGAATATTTTTTCATAATTTTTGGATCCCTATATTTGAAGATATAAAAGAATTTATAAGGATGTTATGATAAAACCTAAATTATTAATATAATTAGATATATACCCTTACATTATTTTATTATAAATATCTTTAAGCACTTATAGGATTTACTAAAACTTCATTTCCCCTTTCTCATTCGTTTATCAGAGAAGGAAAAAAAAAATAAAAGAAAAAGGGAGGAGAGAGGAGAGAGAAGCTAGAGTTATTTTTATCAGTCAGTCCACTTTGAAAATTTACTTATCTCAAGGTAGACTACCATTATCTATCTCTGATTTTAATAATTTTGTGTATTTAATATTTTATGAGTTTTAATTTGGTTAAAACTTATAAAAGTTATGATATTTTAATTTTTAGAAAACTTCCACTATGTAACACCTTTATATATGATAAATATGACTCTCTTGAATATTTTGACTATAATATTATTGAATTCCACTAAGAAAATTAAAAACTATAATATTTTTGGAGTAAATACATAGTAGACAAATTTTATAGATTTCTCTATATTTTATAAATTATTGTATTTTATATAATATTGACTTATATTGCTCAGAAAAATAAAGTACTTGTATGTAAGCAAGAAAGGCTAGTTGTTAACAATATAATTAATATGGGTTGAATCTTAAAATATAATACCTTCCGTGTGAGGGTGGGCTGTTGGACTTTCCATTAAATAAAAGATTGGTGGTATAATCCTAGTTGTAGCCTATAATCGATTGACCAAATTATGCTGACGTTTAAAAAGTGATGACTCTTAAATGATTATTGAAAGTGACCTGTGAAAATAAATAATTTATAAAAAAAAAAAAAAGATAAGATAAGATTGACAGATGTATATATATAATAGATAATAGATGAAAGGATGAAAACACTACATTAAAACTGGATGTCCTACTTTGCTCTTCATAATTATATTTATCATTATATTTACATGATAGTGCATTGAACTGATTAATAGTTAAAACTAAAGTTGTATTGATAAAACATGCATTGATACTGCCTAGCATACTGACATGGCCTATTGATTGATAGTCCTTTTTATCAATATTTTTTTTATAATTTAATAGATCTCCTTTGACTTCACTGATCATATTGATTTTATTTTTAATTTTAGACATTTCCTATTACACAAATTAATTGATGATTGATATTGATTATAATTAGACCAAGTATATTAAATCTTTTACCTTGCATTGAAGCCAGTGATAAGTTTTAGTTATTTGTTGGACTTTGTAAGCTCATTATGTGATTTTTATTGACTTCAGGACTGGAAATGTGTCAGAACCCTTGGGAGTGAGTATAATTAGTGTTTTTTTGGCTTTCTTTTATTTCTACTTTTATTCTCTTCTTTTGTAATCGGGAGATTTAAAAATTATAGATTGATATTTTTGAAATCTCCTGGCTATTGTACATTGCATTTTGAAGAAATGAATATATAAATATTTTTATGTATATGATTTATAGTTTCTTTTGCTGGATTTATTTAAAATGATATATATTTAGTGACCCTAACAAATTAATTAAGAGATACAAAAATTGATATTTCTTCCAAATTTCGATCTTGGGATGTTGCACTTCTAAGGGTCTTAGGCACTCCCTTGAGTCATCAAAGGGTCAATGTGCCTTAAAATGTCTAAAGGTCCTAGGCTAAATTCTATGGTACCCTATGGCTTAGTATGGGCTTGATCAAAGCCTTAATTGAAATGATTCGGAATGACTTTTATTCCTACTCTTATTATTATTATATCACTCAGTCATTTGAATATATCTCATGTTGATGTAAAGAATGCATTCTTGAATGGTGACCTTTAAGAAGATATCTATTTGGTTCCTCTTTAAAATTTTTCACAACCCTAACAACATTTACAAACTTAATAAAGCATTATATGTTATTAAATAGGCATCTTATGTTTGGTTTAATGAGTTCTTTAACATTCTTATCTTACTTGGTTTTAAAGAAGTTCTCTATTGATCTATCTTGCTTGGTTCTGAGTGTAATGATTACGACTCTACACTTTTTCTTAAGTGTACTCTTTTTGAATTTATTTTTCCTTTTTTAAAATGTTGATGATATAATTATTATATGTGACAATATTAATAGTATGACAATGTTGAAGTTTGAAATAGCTTCTCACTTTGAAATAAAATATTTAGGCTTTCAACATTATTTTCTAGATATAGAAGTGGCTTATTTTTCCAAGGATTGCCTTTTGAAGTGAATAGTTAATATCCTTAAGTGTGCTCATCTTACTAATATTTGAGTTGTTGAAATTTCATTTATATTTAATATTCACTATTATCCTTTAGATGTCACACTTTGATTAGTCCTACTTTATAATGTAATATTAATGGTTGCTTGATTATCACTATCATCAATTTATTTTTTCTTTTATTAGTGTTTGCTTCTATTGTTCTTCATATTTTATGTTATTTTTAAGGCACTCTTTTTTAGACTCTTTTGTTTTCATCAACATACTATTTAAAGTTGTGTGCATATTTTGATGCAAATTGGCTAATAATTGTGTAAATTATAAATCTAACATTAGTTTCTACATATTTTTAGGATTCTCTTTTTTCTTGAAAGAATAATAAACAAAGCATTATTTCTTGGATCTTTCACAAAAGCTAGGTATCATATTATAGCCTATACTACCACTAAGATAATTTAGCTGCGATGATTGCTTGTTGATATGAGCACTTTTTTTCATCCCAGTCTTATGTATTTTGAAAATAGAAGTGCCATTTAAAAAAATATAGATTGGGATAATAATTGAGTAGATTATTAATCTACCATTGGTTTTCTTGGAGACTTTTATTTCTTGAAAGAATAATGAACAAAATGTTATTTCTTGATCTTTTACAGAAGTTGGGTATCATATTATAGCCTATACAACCATTGAGATAATTTAGTTGTGATGGTGCTTATTTATATGGATGTTTTTCTTTTCATCTTATTCATATGTAATGTGGCAATAGAAGTACCATTTTGATTGCTCATAACTTTTTTTTTTGTTTAGGAACTAAGCATATTGAAATTGATTTATTATTTCACTCAAGACTCTAAAGTTTGTCTTTATTTTTTCTTCTCTTGTAGATTGTAAACTTTATTACAAAGTCCCATTTAATTTCACATTTTTACTTCTTAATAGGCAAACTCTAAATTTTCTGTATATCAGCATCATGAGTTTGCAAGGACATATTAGAGTTATTGAAATTTTTCATTATCATATATATATATATATATATATTTACAGTATGAATTTAAAAATTTTATTATTTTCATATAGCTTCATTAGTGAAATATTTTTATTTATTTGGAGTAACAAAAGGATAAGCTTTTAATAGTAAAAATAGTTGGTGGTATAATCAAAATGTGCAAGCAAAGATAAAAAATAAAAAACTCTGTTATAAAAATTGGTTTAGATATAAAAACTCTGAAAAGTGGGGAAGATATAAAATTGCCTGTAAGGAGTCTAAGAAAACAATCTGCAATGCAAAGGCTTTAGCTTAGCTTTTAATAATTTATATAATAGATTAGATATTAAAGAGGGTGAACAATATATATACAAGCTAGCCAAACAAAGAGATAAGAGTATTAAGGATTTAGTTCAAGTGAAGTGCATTAAGGATGATAATCAAAAAGTATTTTTTAGAAGAGGATATTCAACAAAGGCTGATGGGATATTTTGTTAAGCTTTTGAATGAAGATTGTGAAAATACGATTAACTTTAGAGACCTTAGCACTCTAAATGAAAATAGAGATTTTTGTTTTTATCGGCGTATTATTAAAATTGAAGTTAGAGAGGCTTTAAAAAAAATGAAGTGTGGGAAAAATGTTGGACCTGATGCTATTCCAATAGAGATGTGAAAATGCTTAGGAGATGAAGGAATTTATTGGCTTACTAAACTTTTTAATATTATTTTGAAGACTAAAAAGATGTCAGATGTGTGGAGAATGAGTGTGTTGATTCCTATCTTTAAGAATAAAGGTGATGCACACGATTGTGCGAATTATAGAGAAATTAAGTTGATGTGTCATACTTTAAAACTATGAGAGAGAGTTATGGAGCATAGGTTAAGATGTAATACTAATGTTTCTCAAAATCAATTTGGATTCATGCCGGGTAGGTATACTATGGAAGCCATATATTTATTGAGGGTTTGATGGAGAAGTATAGAGAGGATAAGGAGGATCTTTATATGATATTTATTGATTTAGAGAAAGCATATGATAAAGTTCCAAGAGAAGTGCTATGAAGAGTTCTCAAAAAGAAAGGGGTTAATAATGCTTATATTCAAGTCATTAGAGATATGTATGTTGGAGCTATTACTTGTGTTCAAACATAAGGTGGTTTGACCAAGTATTTTCCAATTTTAGTTGGATTACATCAAGGATTAGCCTTAAGCCCATATCTTTTTTGCTTTAGTCATGGATGTTCTTACTAAAGATTTGCAATAGGACGTTCCCTGGTGTATGTTTTTTGCTGACAATATTCTTCTTGTTGATAAGACTGAATAGGGAGTTGAAGGTAAACTTGAATTATGGAGGTCAACCTTAGAGTCTAAAGGTTTTCATTTGAGTAGATCTAAAATCGAATACATGGAGTGTAATTTTAGTAGTAATAGATCTAGTGGGGGATTTGTGACTTTGAGCGATCAAGTCATTAATAAGAGTACATATTTTAGATATCTTGGGTTTATTGTTCAGAGTGATGGTAAAATAGATGGGGATATTATTATGTAGAATTCATGTTGGATGGTTGAAGTGGAGGAATGCATCGGGCTTGTTGTGTGATAGAAAAGTACCACTCAAACTTAAGGGAAAATTCTATAAGATGGTGATTAGACCTGCAATGCTTTATGGTGCAGAATGTTGGCCATTAAAACAGAAGCATAATATTAAGTTAAGTGTTGCAGAGATGACGATGCTCAGGTGGATGAGTGGCTTTACTCTTAGAGATAGGATGCAAAACACGCATAGACGTGAAAAGGTTGAAGTAGCTCCGGTGGTAGATAATATTAGAGAGAGTCGCCTTAGATGGTTTGGTCATATAAAACGATGACCTTTCGATGACCCGGTTAGGAGAGTAGATGTATTTTGATCTACGTTAAGAAAGGTAGAGGTAGACCTAAAAAGACTTGGTTATAAAATATTAGAAATGACTTTTCTTTATTAGATCTAAATGGGAATTTGACTCTTAACAGGACACAATGGAGAAAAATGATTCATGTAGCCGACCTCATGTAGTGGGATAAAAGCTTGATATTGTTGTTATTGTACTATTTTATTATCTATATCTATATTATTGCGTCCTAGAATATTCGTGGTGGTAGAGAAGTATAAAGTTTAACGTCTTAGCATTGTATGAAGATCCAACACACAAACAGATGAAAGAGAAAGTGTTGAGCTCATAAGAGACAAAAGTTTTTATGTGGAAACCCCTGAAAAGGGGGGAAAACTACGGGGCCTAACCCAGTTTGAATGAATCCTATAGTATTTGTAATTGATTACAAATGAGGCCTTTCCTTGAGGGGAAGGCCTTGGCTTGATGTATACATCATATAGAGTGTATTATTTGGTGTAAATTATAATAATTAATATATACATGTTTGTTTGGTAGGCATGCGATAGAGGTTTGAAAGACCGTAGTCGAGTGACGGTTTTCGACTGGATTGTAGTCCACGGGCGATAGAGATCAGAAGGACCATTATCTGGCGACGAAGGTTGGAAGGACCATAGTCGACGTGCGTTGGAGGTTGGAAAATCGTAGTCGGTGGGCAACAGTGGTTGGAAAGACCGTTGTCTCATAATGGAGGTTGGAAAGACCGTAGTCGGCGGGTGAGTGTGGTTAGAAAAACTATTTTTGGTGACGGAGGTTGGAAGGACTGTAGGTGGCCGAGTGTAAGTTCAACGACAATTGGTGGCCCGACAAAAGTCCGGTGTCAGTCGGTGGTCCGACAGAAGTCCGGGCGTTAGTTGGTGATCTAGCGGAAGTTCGACATCAGGAGGTGGTCCGGCAGAAGTCTGGCATCGGGTGGTGGTCCGACAGAAGTTCGGTATTAAGCGGTGGTCCGGCAGAAGTCCTGTGTTAGGAGGTGGTCCAGTAGAAGTTCGGCGCTAGTCGGTGGTCCGGCGATAGTCCGTGAGGTGGTCGAGGAGGATCTAGGTGGCAAGATCAATCTCCGATCTCTCTTCTTGCTTCATTACTTGGGGTCCCCTCCTCCCTCATATTTCATGAGAAATGAGGGGTCTATTTATAGATTTTTTAGAGTGACATGGCTAGTAAGTAGGAGGAAGATCAAAGATAAGTTGAGAGTGGTTTGCTGGACGGCCAATGTTGATTCCCTTGATCGTGGATCGTTTACTGGACATTTGAATGTCTTGGTGATATTAAAAGTCAATGATCTTGGTCTTGTTGGATTCATCTCGTCGAGCCGCTCGATTCGACTATAAGCATATCACGTTTGAAAATTGTTTGGTAATCAAAATTGTGGTTTGAACCTTTCAACAGCGCTTTGTGTCCCTGATTTGAACCCATTTGGGCTCAAATAGAGTCAAATTTGATGTCTTTGGGTTCGTATTTTCGAGACGTTCAGTTCGACTGTAATTTTGCTAATATCAGAGTTCGGATGGTCTCAATTTTAATTTTGAAAGTTTTAAACTTCGAGATTCGTGCCCGATCAAGATAGTTTTTTGATGATATATATATATATATATATATATATATATATATATATATATATATGCAAGCACCATTATATCAATACATTATACAATTCAATAATAAATATTGCAATTTTAACCCTTTAACACATATATTGATTTTTGAGGATTTACATACATACCACATGACTTTTATATATTTAAATATTTAACACTTTAATTTAATATTTATTTATATAATACTCAATCCTCTCAACCACATCAAAATACATGCATAAAATATTATAATTCATTAAAAATATGATATTAATGATATTTTTGATGTAATTTATAAATTTAAATATTATATGAATAAATATCAAACTTTTGATATTAGATATTTGAATAAATCCCTCTTTGTTTTTTGGTAAACTATTCTGACACTCTTATTTGACTAGCTCATGCTGTGCAGCTGTGGATAGCTATGCAATCAATACGCCATTATCAATACAAATTTGAGTCTGTCATCATAAAAGTTTTAAAAATCGTATTGAAAATGTGTTGGATCAGTCATGCACTGTTCAAAAATTTTATAGAACCGATTTAATATCAAAACTCCTCTCATTCCTTCACATTTCAAGCTTAAAACTCTGTACATATAGAGAAAATCTCTAACTAATGATCTTAAGCAGTTCCATAGACCGCCGCATTCCATGGTCTCCATCACTTATCCCATTAACTTGCCGAAGAAGATTCTGCACTGCATCCACCCATTTCTGCTTACAAAAGCTGTCCGCACAATCGAACACAATGTTCCCTTCTGCTGTTCTCAACCCAAAGCTAACTCCAATTCCTCTACCCTTCTTCTCCAACCCATTCCATTCCAGTTCTTCATCATATACACCATAAACAACACCTAAGCCATCAAACAAGTCTTCAATTCTTAAAAAAATTGAAACTTTGAATCAAACAAGTATATTAATTGATAAAGCTCATCGAAATTGAACAACTCACTTTTCTTTTTCTTTGACAGAGCCCCTCCTATGTGCTTGCTTTTGATCTTAACTATGACCTGTGACTTGCTGTTGATGTAAAGCGACACCTTCTTCCATTGCAAAGCTCCTGCAAGCAGTATCGATTTCAATGGTCTGAAGAAAGAGGAGGAAGTTTCATGGCTATAGTAGTATAGTGGTAGTATACCATTTCTGTTTCGTTTGAGAAGATCGCCTTCCTTGCACCAGATATCCGGGCTGACACAGTAGGATCCCCTATCGTAAGGTATCACTGCAGCAGCATTGCCTCTAATTGCTTCTCTCTGCACTCTCTGTTTCAGCGCCGCAGCTCCTCGCAATGCTGTCGATAAAGCACCATTAATGGTAATTAATTAAAATGTTTCGATGGGAGAAGTGATTCGAATTTCGCATGCAGACCAGTCGCTGCAGCCGCCGTGAGCGTCATCAGATCGCCGACGGAGCGGACGTCCACCGCGGACCTGACTGCATCTGCGACCTGCTCGTGCGCCGCGCCGGCCATCTCCGCCATCTCCACGCAGTGCGATGCGAGCAGCTCGGTGGCAGAAGCCAGGGCGGCGCCCATCTTCGATCCGGGGTTTTGCGATCTCATTCCGGCGGCCTCGGCCGCTACCGCTGCAGCCACCCCAGCTACCGACACCGCCGCGTGGATCCGCGCACTCGCTATCCTCACTTTCTCCTTGCTCCTCGCCTTCTCCTTACGCAGCTCCCCTTGCCGAACCCACTTGCCTATAGCCGCTTCGTTGCCCTGCGAATCAAATCATCAACATTGGTCAATCAAGTGCGCGGTTACAGATTGAAAAATAATCAAGCAAGAGGTTAACTTTTATTGGGTTGATGTTTGCTTACGCGGTGGAGGTGGACGGAATCCGGGAGGCGATCGGCGACAAATTTGGGCTTATTGTTGCCGGCGAGGAGGGCACGGGAGATCTCGAAGGCGGAGAGGCTCCATGAGCGGGAAAGGAACTCCATAGGCTCGGCGGGTGTCTGCGGCGGCGGTATCGCCGGCAGGCTCACGGCGGTATCCAATTCCTCTTCTCTCTCTTGCACCCTTGGGCTCGTCTTCGACCTCTTTGTTCCAAGCACAGTAGAGAGCACTCTCTTCTTTTCCTCCCCATAAAGAAATGTGCTTTCTCCATTTCCAGGCCTTGGGCTGTGGTTGAGAGTACTCTGATGGCTATTTATATAGAAAGGGAGATAGAGAGAGACAAAGACAGGGAGAGCAGGGTTAGAGGAGCACGAGGAGGGGAAGGGTGGGGGGGTAGGGGACAACGAGCGGACAGCCAGGCGTTTGCTGCACGCTTTTGTTAGTTAACGGCTACAGCTTAAGAGACGTGAAGCGGAGCAAGAGTGCGGAGCTCGGCTTCTTGCTCCCGTTACAGGCTACAGTGTGTGGATAGAAGTTTATTTTAGTGGACGGATTACAATATTGCATTGGAGATTAGGAGGGGAGGTGAAACCCCAGCGAGCAGGGGAGATGAATTTCATGCTTTTCTTTTAATCGAGAGCCCTGACTCAATTTCCATAATAAAGACAAGGAGATGTAGATGAACGCATTTATGATTCAAAAGAAATTATTTCTATTGTAGGAAAAACTTTCATTTATTTTTTTTTCTATAACTCATATATTTCATTTTTATCACTCTTATTTGATATTAAAATGAACTATGGATGATATGTATGTAATATTAAAGTTTCAGGTGTTAAATATAAAATAGAGTAGTATAAGGTGGTATGTATGTAAATCTCCCAAAAAAATTATAGAATATGTAGGTAATATTAAAGTTTCAGGTGTTAAATATATAAATAGAGAGTGTGTGTTTGTGTATCCTGAATAACTAAAAAGTAATATGCTTGAATAATAGAAATGACATGAAGTCTCAAATATGCCTCTTAGTTATAGAGTTAAAATGGCTACATAAAATATTACATCGAGGAAAATAGAAAAATATTTGCATGATTTGACGAGTATAGATTTGTTCAAATATGTGAATTAGGCATATAATATATATATATATATATATATATATATATATATATCCGTTGTCATTTATCTTTGATGTGGCTTTTGATAACTTTGGTGAACACCTTGGGCAGGTGGTGAGTCCTTGAAGGTGTGTGACTGCCTTGGAAAAGTTCTTCGAGATGAATATCTTGGGCAAGTTCTTAAAGGTGAACGCCCCTGAACAAGTGGCGAGTCTCTTAGGGCGTGTGATGAGACTTCTAGGCAAGTATTCCATGTAAGTTGCTGTAAGCTGGGTATGAGCATAATTGATGGAGCCATAACTGTAAGTTCTGTGGGTGTGTGCCTCCTATAGTTTGGATGTGATATATGTGGAAGGTGAATGTCTTTGACAAGGAGAACCATCAAGAGAAAAAGAAAGAAGCAAAACACTTAAAAAAAGAATCAAAATACTATGAAGGGTTGTAATAGAGAAACCAATTGACTTGGCAAAAGAAAAAAAAAGCCAATGGTAATGTTTAATAATTTCTAATTGTGCTTCCATCTATTGAGTTTAACAAGAAGAGCATCCTTAATGTTGGATTTAGTGGGGGCCACCCTACACCACTAGCAATTTTGAATATATAGAGCAATGGAATAGGAGAGGATTATGAGTGTATGGAGAATGACTTGAAAGTACGAGTAAGTTGTTAGACCTTATAGAACTGTCCCAAGACAAACCAAGAGGGGGTGAATTAGTTATTTAAAAATTTTCTTGAATTTTGAAAACCTTTTAAAATCTTTTAGATAATTAAATATTTGATCTTAAAATATGCAGTTGTTTGAATAAGATTATCACAAAAGATTTTTCAACCACAAAACATTAAAGTGCATAAAATAAAAAATGCAGAAAATAAAAGAGAATAGGATAACACCAAATTTTATAGTGGTTCGGTCCAACTAGACTTACGTCCACTCCCTGAAGACTCCTTCTCAGGGGCGGAACCAGCTTTAATTTTCAGGGGGGGCAAACTTATAAGTATGTAGAAATTTTTTTTATATATATATTTATAAATATATATATATATATATATATATATATATATATTTAATATATATATATATAAATTTATATAATGATTCTTTGTTATTGAATATATAATATATTTTAAAAATATCATCAACATCTTATATAATGATCATTATTCTTAATAAAATTTAGGTTGAAGTATGGATGATTTGTTCGCCGATCATGTCGGGGTCAAGGGGGCAGCGCCCCTGATGGGGTTCGCTCTGCCCGGTCAGGTCGCGAGGTTTTAGGGGGAAATTGCCTAAAAATTCTTGTAATAACACCTCTATTTTAAAACACTGTACGAACGCATATCCCCGTATGATCCGTCGTACGAACGCATAATATCCCATACGAACAGTTCAACTTTATTTGTACGAACTTGTACGAACTCAATTTGTATTCGTATGAATATAAATTGTACCATGCGAACAGTTCAAATTTTTCTGTATGAATTGGTACGAACTCAATTTCGTGCTCTGTCAGTCGATTATACGAACTAAGCATCATACATTACGAACTGTTCATCAAATCAAGGCTTCGTTCGATACGAACCCATTTTGTACTCTGTGAATCGTCTATACGAAAATATATCGACAGGATAAACCTAAAATCGTTCAGTACGAATAGATCAAAAAATTTCAAGTTCGTTTGGGATGATCTGGTACGCATCCATTTCGTACTCTGTGAGTCGTCTATACGAACCAAGGATAATACAGTATGAACAATACTTAAAAATTTTCTTGGCATGATTTGATTAACTTCGTTTTGGGAGGAACTACCATGACAAACCGTCCAATACGATTTGAAAATCGTATAGTACAATTAGTTTTAAATTTTAAGTTTTTAATCACTCCTTCAGTGT
The DNA here is from genome assembly GCA_019925795.1 of Dendrobium chrysotoxum. Classification (NCBI taxonomy): domain Eukaryota; kingdom Viridiplantae; phylum Streptophyta; class Magnoliopsida; order Asparagales; family Orchidaceae; genus Dendrobium; species Dendrobium chrysotoxum. Next base: position 21,227,593 of record CM034309.1, read on the forward strand.
GTGTGTGTATGGTTACTCAATTATAATCATACTCTCTTAGACAAAAAAAAGAAAAAATACAGACTTCATAACATGAATTCCTAGTCTAATCTATTTGAAGTCTTTGACAGCCTGAAGTATGATTTTCCTGAAACATTAGTACACACAAACAACACAAATAAAATATATCCAATATATGTTAAGAGAAACAGTAATCAACACAATAATATTTTGGTATCATTAAAAACTCACATAATATAAAAAATATAGTTTTGAAAACTAAGTTGCAACATAACTAATATGTTAAGTAATATATGTGAATAATAGAAATGATGTGAAGTACTCAGCTCAACTTGATTAGTTGTTGGGAGCTTTGGATACCAATCAAGAGATCTTGGGTTCGAAGCTTACATATGTGATGTGTGTGTGTGAATTTGCCTTAATTGGCTCAGAAGTCCAAAAAAATGAATTGAAGTTCCAAATATGTTTATTAACCATTCATTTATAGGATTAAGATAGCTATATGAAACATTATACCTAGAAAAAAATAGATAAATAATAAATGATTTGATAAGCATAATTTTGTATAGATATGTAGAGTAGGCCAAAATATATACACATTGTCATCTATCTTTG